>CABFPE010000426.1:178562-195552 GCA_900660155.1 Hofstenia miamia
GGGAACTCACCAGTTCCCAGGGAGTCTGAGAGCTTTCCTCAGGACTCTAGCTGTTCCTAACAATGCTGCCTTCTGTGCTACCGCTCCTCCCCACTTTGGTACTCCCAACTCCTCCAAGTATCTCTTATGCTTCGTACTAACTGCTCCTAGTCCTCCTACAACTACCAGGACTACTTCAACTTTCTTTAACTTCCACAGCCTTTCTATTTCCTCTGCCAACTCTCTGTACTTGTCTATCTTCTCTTTCTCCTTGCTTTCTACATTCCTGTCCTTTGGTACTGCTATGTCTATCACTGTTCCTAATCTTTTCTCTTTGTCTACCACTACTATGTCTGGCCTCCGTGCTTCTATCACTTTGCTCGTCTGTATGTTGAACAGCCAGATACAAAGCTCTAATAAATGTTATAGATTTTTACATTAAGTGAGTATAATTAATGGAAACCAGTTTCAGTAGCTGTGTACCCAACGTATTAATGATTTGTTTGGTATGTATTGTAAGAAAGTGGGTGATCTTTCATTAATTAAGATCATATATTTAAACTTTTGTTGGAAATAATTTGATTATAATGAACTGCATTTGCACTTCCAACACTAGGTGAATTCTACGAAAATTTATACTGTTGAGCTTATTATGCCTTTGCTTATACCTTCTGATTCATGGTGTAAGGTAAACACTGCTGTACACATGTACAGATGTTGTGAGTTCAAATCTCACTGAATCAATATATATATATATATATATATATATATATATTGCTATATATATATACTGTATATATATTGCATTTTATTTTGAATATTTCATTCTCTATCAAGTTATAGTATTATAAACTTGAATAACACCCTTATAGTATTCTATTACACATACTTACAACCAAAGACAGGAATCAATGCATTATAAATTATTAAAAAATTTACTACTGTAAAGTAAAGCTTATCTTTAATGGTGAAATACTATTAACCTCAAGTATTCCTCAATACAAAACCATATGAGGTTCTACAAAGACAAAAGCTAGCATGGTATAGATGAGATATGACATATGATTAAGAAAAACTATAGCAGATCTAAAGTACAAAAACTAGAATTTACTGCCAGGAATAAAAAACAATAAAAATAATATGCAATTAATTCTTCTTAAGGAAGTCCAGCTGTAGAGAATTCCACACTGCTGATAAAAATAGTAGAGTTGATAATCATACAGAAAAATATATCTACAGTTGATACCATATTTAGTAATCATCTGGGGTAAATTATGGGTGCTAGTTATATGTTGTGGTTTAAAATATCTGAGATTAGTATAATTTGTGATTAATTTGTTCATAAGCTAATCAGAAAACCAAAATACTAACACTGTAAAATGAATATAAATTTGTAATTTTTGCAATACACATTCTATTTTATCTGCAATTTGTGAAAAACTGAGTGAATTTTTTGAGTGCACACAACTTCAATTCAAAATCTGCAGGTGTTAGAATATCTAAAAATATTAAGCTTTAGTTAAAAATCAAATGGGCTTAGATATGGGATTGAATTTAGTTTAATGAATCATAAATTCTGGAAGGTGACCTGTGTTAAAAACATGACAATTTTCAACTAAAATTTGTGAAAAACTGATTAAATTTTTTGGGTGCACACAATCCGGATTTGAAATTTGCAGGTCTTAGAGTATCTAAAAAGCTAAGCTTTAGTTAAAAATCAAATACACTTAAGTGTGAGAAGGAATTTCAGATTAGTAAAACACACACTACATTGATAGAAAACACTTACTGTTATATGGAAATTCAGTATTGTATCATGCAATTGTGCCAGGAGAATATTAATCTACTAGAAGCTATTGTATCTTACATTCAATACTTGCTTCAGTTGAAGAAAATCATGAAGAGCTTGCAAATATTTGAAATGCTTAGCTAATCAATAGCTTTGATATGTCATGGCATAATACTAGACATGGCCATTTTAGGCATGTTAAAAGTTGTGTGCATAAACAAGTTGTGTGCAACATTTACAGGTACCCTGTTGACTATGATGTGTAAACTAGAACAAAGAACAAAGAAATTTTCTAAACATCACCACTATTTTAAATATTAATTCTATTTTACTAATTATTTATTGTAAATTTTTTGGTAAATTTATTTTTTCAAGTTAATTATTTTGTTAATTTATTTTTTTACCATTCATTTCTTTGCTTAGAGATGTGAATTATAGCATTTGAAAAAATCAAATGACTGCTAAAAAGTATCAAGTGCTTTAGATCATTGAAAGATAATGAATTTATCACTGATAATGTCAATGTGTGTTCACTCCCAACATCAAATTAGTTGCTACCCTCTGTGAAGGAGTTGGTGTTTTTAATGATATGAAAGAAGAAATTATCTTTTACAGTTGCTAACATTTTTTCATTTGCAATTTAGTTTCTTTACACATTGCATTGATAATATATGCAGTATTTCCATTTGCAAATCAAGTTTCTCTAAGAAATTTTTATTGATGTTACTAATATTTAACATGTAAAGCAATCAATTTCAACTAAAAATTTGCTTAATCATATCATTTTCACTGTTGAGATGTAAAAATAACTTACCCACAGTGACTCAATCTCCATAAAAACTGAATAATGTGTTACATTTTGCAACTTGCAAGAATAATATTGATAGATTTATTTAATTAAAAATACAAATGTATTGAGTTTTACACAAACACTCCAAACATCAAATGAGATAATTTTGATTTTCCATCATTTCTTCATTCTGTGTGAATATCCAGTGTAATATAGTCTTCCAGTTCCAGTGAATTCTATTATTTGACCTTGCTCACTACAAAAATTTACATTTATTCTATTGAGATATGATTGTGACAAAGGTTTATACATTGGATTTAGTTTCCCATGATGAATAATTTTGTGGTAGTTGGTTTTAGAGCATGTCTCAGCATCAAGGACATTTATCCAATAAGGGTAATAGTGTTTGTCCAACAAATTAAGGTTCTACAATATTGATTTGTACCATTAAAACATGATTTCCAGCATATATGTCATGTTCATACCATGCATTGGTTGTTGGGTTTAGATATATCTTTCCATAAAATCCTAGCATATTTCCATAATTAAACAACATTAGTATGATATTTGTTATTGAAATTATAACAAGATTTATGTTGCCAAATAAATTATCACACAATCCATGTAAAAATTGAACAA
The DNA here is from genome assembly GCA_900660155.1 of Hofstenia miamia. Classification (NCBI taxonomy): domain Eukaryota; kingdom Metazoa; phylum Xenacoelomorpha; order Acoela; family Hofsteniidae; genus Hofstenia; species Hofstenia miamia. Next base: position 181,760 of record CABFPE010000426.1, read on the forward strand.
TGTTTTTGTTTCACTCAAGAATTTTGCTGTTTTTTCATTAAATATATAATTCTATCACTGTGAACTTTCCTTTTTGCAATGAATAGTTGACATACTAATAGGTTTTTGTTGTTTTAGTAAATTATTGATGTGTTACTAGATATAATGCTCAGACGCACACCCACATTTCCTAGTTATTATTAAATTTATATCTCTTGAATATATCCAATCTAGCATTGTAATTAATTTAACACTTCAAGGCTTTATGAGTGTAATAATGGCATATATTCTATTTTCATAATGAATGATGAATGATCAATACAATAGAAAATCCTGCTATATGTTATAAAGCATTGTGACTAGTGCATTAAAAACATGTGCATAGGAAAAGACATTAAATAATTATGAAATTGCATTAGTTGTATAAGTTTTGCGGAAAAAGAGAATATCACATTTCAAAATATAAAAGTGACTTACCTAGTAAAGAAGAAACCAACTTTTGCAATTAAACTCTACACAAAGACTGACTAGTGCAGTAAAAACATGTTGTTCTAGTTAAAAAACAATTGAATTTCCAATATTTTTATCTGCTAATAAACTTTGTTGAAATTATGCATATATTTATAAGATTGAAGTACATTAAAAACAGGTAGTGGTAAAAATGATTGCTAATGTTTTAGCTTGATTAACTTGTTCAAGTCCACCCTACCCAATATATTTTACATTATTTCATAAAACCATCTCTTATTTTTCATGCTTCTAGCTAAAAACCAATAATTTATGAAAAAAATTTATACAAGGAGAACAATAAATCTGACAAGAAACAGCCATTTACACCTACATAAAATTATACACTAAATTTTAAAACAGTACTTGGCTTACAACCAAAATATTTTGAAGGTTTATCTGGACATCAGAGAACTTTAAGTCCAATTAATATTTTAAATTTTGCTCCAGCTCTTTGTTCATAGCATTTAGGAAGGAAAAACAATTTCTGTTTTGTAAAATAATTTTACTGCTGGCCTATACTTTGTTTGAGTTTGATGCACATTGTGAATTAGAAGCTGCTCACCAATTTTCAGGTCATAAAGAGACATTTATTGTAGCTGAGGTTCTTCAGATGCCACATTTGGTCTTTAACATACCTTTCACCTCAGATACAGGTCTTTTGCTGTTTTTTCCTATTGCCATTGGTAATTGCCAATATGCTACAGCTTTAGATAACTTCATAGATTTTTTATCCTGTTTGATATTTGCAACTTTTCTCACCATTGTTATTTTGTAAAAGATTAGATTTAAAATTATCACTCATTTCTTTGAAAGCTTCAACATCTAAGCCAATCAAATAATATACTAGGGCTAACATATTAACTTTTTGATTAACCATGCTATGCAAATATTCACACTATGTGTTATGTGTGTAAACAAGATGGAATTTTAGTAACAACCAAATGTTATAACAAATAAGGTTTAAAGTCATTGAATTAAGTGAACAGTGGTGTAATGATAACACACTCAGTTTACTGAGATATTACTGATTAAAACCCAGTCTGTTCATTGTTAGAATTACAATGTATTACATGCATTGTAAAAAAGTTAACAAACCCCCACAAATATTTTTTCTTGAATTTCATTGTTGTAAATTAACTTTATGCTTTATTTTCTTTTAAGTTGTGTTGTTTTATGATTATAACTCCATGGCAACTAAAACATGTTTGTGTGCAAAATTCTTTTAATTGTATGAAAAAATGAGTTATGCCAGTTTGTGATACAATTTATTTGACCAATATTAGAAATATTTGTACAACATTAGTATGATATTCATTATTGAAATATAACAAGATTTATGCTGACAAATAATTTATCACACAATCCCTGTAAAAAATGAACAGTGTTTTTTTTTACTTGGGAATTTTTGCATCTTATCTTATAAATTATCATGCATTTTAAAAAGTTAACAAATCTCCACATACATTGTTCATAAGAATGTTTTTTATATTGCTTCTTAAATTCAGTTGTTTTAAGCCTATGTTATAATATACCAACCAGATAAATTCTTTTTGTTTATTATCATTTTGCTCAAATTAACAATCTCTTTATGTAATGGTTTGAATATATCTTATCCACTATTATAATTTATTTAACCACTCAAGATGTTCTGTGATTAATAATAGCATATATCTCATTTTCATTATTAATGATGGATGACTAATACAATAGAAAGCCCTGCTATGTGTTATAAAGCATTGAAATCTCCAACATACAAAGAGAATTTCACATTTCAAAGCATAAAAATGACTTACCACAATAAATAAGAAGACAACCTCTACAATTATACTCTCCATAATATGTTTATGCAAACTATATGTATACATGGGTAAAATATCCTCAAGTATATGATACATCATATACTTGACTGGATTCAATACAATCCCATATTAATAGAGTCAGTACAATTGTTCATTAAGATTGGTACCATATATAACAAATTCTCCAACATATACACATGTAAATTCTAAAATTATTCATAGATTGATTGTGTGATGCATAATTAACCACACCCTGTAACCATGCCCCTTATTATTCATGAATTAACAATGGGCTATGAGTCATCAATTAGCAGCTGTCAATCAATCTTAACAAATGTGATGAATGCTTTTTGTTGAAGTTGCTCCTGCAATTTATTCAAAAAATTTTTGTGAGAGATTCCTTTGGACATCTTAACACACAAGAGATTGAAAGCACTAATGGTTTTTGGAGCAGAAAATTTAAGTGGATTTTTCATTTAAATGTTAAAAGATCAGATTAACTAACTTTGTTTACCAATATACAAACATTTACACATTTGGAATGGCGAAGGCATCACGGATTTCACAAACTTAACAATTGGAAATCATATCTAATGATGGAAAAATTGTCATCAACTATGAATAACAAATGTGTCATAATATTTACATATTCAAGTTACAAAGGTAGAAAACCCCACAAAGTCATAAACAAAATAAGGTGAAAAATGGTCAAAAGTCAATAAACATGTAACATGCAGTTGGTTGTTTTATCAATAATGACGCCTTGTTTGAAATCTAATGTGTTTTTTGAGTTGTGTGAAATGCTTACAACAACATTTACTATATTAAAGAACTCTTAATTTGTTGGATGGCAAAATATACATTATTACAGTATGTCAATCAAAGGAAAATTTTGACTGTCTCCCTCATTATATCCAAAGCATTCAACTGGTACAACTCAATTTTCATAAAATTGGCTTTACAAAGGAAATCTTACAAATGAATTTATGATTACTTTTATTGAATCTCTTAATTTGTTGTGTAGAAATGAAACAGTGTTTTGGGCACATAAGTAATTTTGGATGGGTGAATAAATGCAGTAATATTATGGATACATTGGCTTACTTAAATGACATTTGTTTCTCAAAATTCTTAGGAACTTGTCTTCTAATTACAATGCAGTTGGATTTTTGTGTCTGAATAATACAGTATTTACAAACATTTTATAAGTTTAGAAAGAATAATTCAACATGGAATTTTGGATGGGTGAATTAATGAATTACTATTATGGATACATCAGCTTACAATGTACTGAATAATCTGGATAACAAGTTTGGGGCATTGTGATTTCCCATGTCAACTATGAAAAATAAATGGTGATATTTCTGGGAAATTTTCCTAGGTGCAGTGAAGCAATATGTTTTGTTTCACATGTAATTCCTAAGCATGGCAAATATTTATTCTATTTTTTATTTTGGATATTGATGAAAATGATCTTGCCTTTGTCATGCATATCAGACATTTCATTTTTTATTATCAATGGTATATTTCATATACCTTGGCAGATATTTCTATCTCATTTTTGAAAATGTATGTCTATTTCACATGACTATAATGTTTAAGTTTAGCAAAATATTTCTCCACTTTGTACTTGGATATCACTGGAAAACAAATTTTGCTTCTATCAATTATATTCGTTGTTGCATAATTAAACATTTTTACAACAAATATGTCTTGAGAACTTCATCACTCAGAGTCATTGTGTAATGTATGCTTTTACATTAGTGCAATTTATACAACATTGCTAAAGAAATTTCTATTTTCTACCTCTTACATACTATATCATTGATTAATTTTAATACATGTTGAAATATATGTCTATACAAGTGTTATAACCAAGTGGTGGCTTTTACATCTATGAATTATTTTCCTTAATATAGAGCATTGCATAGTTAAAACATTGTTACCAATGTATATTAATAGAAGCAAATATGTCAGTTTGCCTAAAAATGAAAACTTTGTCAAGAAATTATTATGCTCAATTTAATATTGTCAAAAACATTTTTGACATCAATTATGTCACTTTGCCCAAATCCTAGTAATCAAAAATAAAATTTGTTCAATTTAATTTTGTCAAAAATATTTTGTTGCTAGATGGCATCCAATAGAATTGCTTTATTTCCACATGGCAAATAGCCACAGGTGTTATGAGAACTTCAGGATGTCCCAATGTAACAGAGTCTCCTCATCACTTTACTACTAACCAGCCTGAAGAAAGACAAGACAAGAATTAGCCAAGAAGATCTGGAAGAAGTCAGAAGATCCCAGAGCATTACAGAGTTTATCTATCCCATTAAAGAATTTTCAAAAGAAGGGTGTAAGACATTGTACACTTGCCCTTGAAGACCTGAAGCTAGTGTCTCTATGTGAGTACACACTTATGATGGTGCTACTTGTCATTATCATGTAAATATATTTTAGGTTCATTTTAAAAAACTAACAGAATTGTTATTATTCTTAACACAACAAACACCAATACATGAAATCATATTGTCATTGTCATTTTCTAAATCTTTTTTCAAAACAAGCTTGATTGCTTTGATGTACATGAAGAGTGTTAATATACATACAATTTGAAAAAATCAATGATAATTTCTATTTGTATGCTAACTATAAACAATTAACATTTTAGTTATTCTAATAATTGTAATTAGTTGGCTCAGCTCAATTCAAATTGTAATGAATATTTGATTAAATGTATTAATTCAAATATAATCATAATAACTGTGTGTCTCATCTAACTGCATGCAGACATGGTTAAGGCTGACTAAGAAACTATGTGAAATTGTGAGTATGTGTGTACATAAAATTCAGGAATAATTTTAATTGATTTATAAGGAAACTACCCAATTTAATGCTGATTCTGGGCAAGATATATATTATGTACTCCTTGCTTCAAGGAAACATTTATATTTTTGGTTTTATTTGTGAACAATGTACTTTATTTGCAGTTTCTTTGGTTGGGCTATGTCATACCCCAATAACAGATAATGCAATAATTGTTTCATGTCAGACTAACCATTAAGCCATAAGTTGTAGTTTAGGGCCACCCAACATATAGGGGCTCCCAAGTTGTAGTAAATTTTAAAAATTTGTGTATGAACTTTTGATGGGCCATTTCCATTTTGTTTGGCTGACATAACACAAATTTCTTTGTAAATATGTTTTAAATGCGTACTTTTTCTGATAGATTGCATTTGCATGTAATGTTATGTAAATCTATTCTATTCAAATGAAAAAAGTGCAATTCACATTTTGACACATTATATTAATTCACTTTACATTGCATTTATAGAATGCCCCCTTTTTAATATGATCATTTTAAAATGAGCTAAATTCATTTTAAAATGATTTTAATGTGAATATCAGTCTTGTAGTGGGGTTGGTCCACCATACTGGCAAAATCATGGTTGAGGCAAATTAATCAATTGTCACTAGACTTGCTGCTTCCCATCTCACTAAAAAATATTGCATTGACCTAAACAATGATTACCTTGAGGAATTTGTGCTTTTTATATTGTTTATATATATATATATATATATATTAGTTCAGATGATTTAAAGCAGTCACAATCCAGCCTGAATTTTTAAGTTTTTTTTTAATTTGAAACTATTTCAAAATATGATTTTTATGACATTTCAGGTTCAGCAACAAATATGACTGTATTTTTCAAAAACCAAAAATATTACTTTTTTGATTTTATACTTCCTATTTAACTGCACTACAGGATTGTAAGCAGACTGCAAACAGAATATGACTTTTATTACTTTTGGTTGCAATAATTATTAATGAAGAACAACTTCATTTTGCAAATTATATCGACCTCTTACCAATGAAAATAAATAAATATTAAATAGACAGTGTCCTGATATGTCAGAAAAACTTGTTTTGTTGCATGACAACTTATATATCATGGAAAAAATATAACTTTTTCCTTGAAAATCCATTTTTAAATCAAGTTTTATCTCAGAATATATTATTCGGTAAAATCTGTTAAACAAGCTAAATTTTACCAGATACCAGAAATCTTGATCCAGTTGTGTATTTGCCAATTTTATCATATACTGAATTTGGATACCAGATTCCGGCACATCCCTAGTCTGCAAGAAGATCTGGTGATGCAGATAATCTGTAAACTCACATGGATTTATCCAATTGATCCCCATCCTTGGTGTAGGGTATGGCTATGTGAGTATAGTACTTTTTATTTCTGTACCCACCAATAAAAAGCTGGTGTACCCTTGCCTGTACCTCCTGCTGAACATCATTATGTTCAATTTCCAACAGCTAACAGAATTAACAAAAACTACACAAAATAAGTAAGTTTTTGACGTTTATCACCTAACAGCCATCTTTGTTTTATTGTGATGATTTTGACAGCTGTTAAAATAATAGAACATAAATGATATTTAAGTAACCCTTTTTATAATACTCATGTGAAAATAATTTTGAATTTTTTCAAATCTCAAAAGCCAGAGCTGCATTCACAATGGGATCCCCATTGAGGAGGATGGGGTAGGGATAGGATGGGATGTGGTGAGGACAGCTATATCCTCATCGGAATTCCCATTGAGATTTGGCTTGGATTTTTTTCCTCATTGTTTGAAATTTACAATGACACTAGACAGTGTTTCTCATTCATATTATAGTTTTCTTTGTGTAAATATTCAGTATCAGTGTGCATCCAGAAATATTTATTAGACTGGAACTAGGCACATAGTAAGCTGAGATCCCTGTGTATGCACAAAAAAGAATAAATTAATCACCCTGATGTTTTAAAATTTTGAAATGTGGCTAAGGTGTACTTCAATCTGCATAAGAATATTCAGTCAGTTGCATCAGCTGAGCAATTTGATTTTGTTTATTGTGAGAATTTAGAACCCATCTCATCAGATAGTGATTCTGATTTTTAGTTTATATTTTAAAGGTCTACAGTTTGATATCATGAGCCATTTTCTTGATTTATTAAATCTTATTACTCAATATACTTACCCAAAAACACTAATCAAAATGCAACCAATCATGTATGACCTATAGTAATTGATTGTAGTTCAAAATTGATTGAATTTAATCAAATTGTGCTATTGTATATTATGCATTTGTACTTCAATTCATCATTTTCTATTACAAGTTTGCATTTGATGGCGATTTCTAAGATATTGCTATTGTGATGGGGATTCTGTAGGGTGAGTTAATTTAAGTTTTACAACATAGAGTAAAAAGCTCATTATTGGATATTACCCTTGAATGAGCTGTAGTTCAATGCATAAATTGAAAATTATAGATAAACTGATGTGCCTCTAAACTGGGTTGTGCTGGTGATATTATTTTGAAAAGAAGTTAATTTTATTTTTGCAATTAGTAGTATCAGTAGTGGCTGTTGACAACAAAACTGCCTGTTTATAATATTAACAAATTTGTCACCACTGCTTATTTATATTCAGTTATAGATAAATGTTATATTTGTTCTTAAATATTGATGGTCCTCATGTAAAATGTATATTTGATTTGATATATTTTTATATAATTTTATACAATTGTTCAGCATTTTATTAGTATTGCCTGGATTTCATACTTTATATTATTTTACTATTTTTTCCTTTCAAAAACTTTGACATGCATTTATAAAATTAGATATTTGTTTCAAAATACCATCTGAAATTCTATTCAATGTACATTGTAGGCTAATTCTAATAACAATAATTAGTAACAAAGAGTTATTCAAATATTCTATACATTACTGAATTGCCTTCTAACATCTGATAACAATCCAATGTGTTTCCATACACTAGTTGATAGAACATAATCTCACCATGTGCATATGGAAATTTTCAATCATTTTCAGTTTTTTAACAGATGTATTACATGCAAATCTTTTTGCATAAGACATTGTTTGATAGAAAAACATTAGCAGACAGTTTCATTAGACATAAACATGAATGTTGTTTTGTTCAAAAACGAATTTTGCCTGTTTTGAATGAACATGATTCAGTGGGATCACTGTAACATCAATGTACTGAAATTGATATTATATCTAAATCAAGTTCTATTATAACTGTTCCTTAATAAATTTATATATTTATATATTGTAGTTTATATTCAGTTCATGATCTAACATTTATCAATTGTAATTTAAATAAATCGCCTATTAGTGACATATAAATTGTAGTTGCAAATTCTTGTGAATGTCATACATAGCTAAGTTAAGAAATGAATGCTACTTAAAAGTACACTGCATTTTTTTGAAATAAAGATTTTTCCCTTGTAATTAGTTTGGGATCTTACTATGCATGGGTGAACTTGAGGTGGTATAGAGTGGATTATCTTAAAATATGTAATAACAATAATAAGTTGAATTAATTTTCTAGGATGGGGACTAAAATTGCATTTACAATTTTTGGATAAAAGTATTCAATTGGATATCTATCTAAGTTAGTATATAGTGCTTTACTATGAGTGATATGGTATATGATTAGAGCATGGAAGTTTAATATGATAGCATAAAGTGGTAATTTTTGAGAGATATGTGTACTATCTTTAATACCAGTTGCATTTCTTTTTCACTACAAGGTTGACATAATCAATAATTTCAAATTTTTGGGTTGAAATAAGTTATTTATTTATTTACAACATGTACTTCATATTAAAACATTTTAACAATGTCAAATTTGAACCCTATTCCATAATTTCATTAGTTCAAAATCTTTATCTATAAGTAATTTTGAAGACATCTTCATTGAATTTTAATATGAAATGAATCAAATTAGGAGCTCTCAGTAATTTAATGAACAATATAATTTGATAATGAAAAAAGCAAAAATATAGTGAGTGATTTTTTCATTTTTATTCTAGAGATGTGCCTTCTGATATCAGTACACAATGGCTATAAAAGAGCAGAAGTTATTGTGCTTATGCAATAGATTTTCTTTAAAACAGATGATGTAGTGATGTTATTTCTTCTGATTTTTCACACATTACTTTGGATTTAATCAACATAATACCCATAATTTCTGCAGAAGCAGATTGTGGCTTTTCACAGATGAATCTGATATACACACATAAAAAGAATGGTCTTGATATTCTGAACATATCAGCACTTATGCTTATTTCTATAAATCATCCATCTGCTAATTTTTCATATTCTGAAGATGTAGTTAATACTTGACTTTAATATCATTGGTCAAGCTATTGAGAAGCAAAGCAAAAAAAGAAATATCCCAGATAACAATTTAAGGGCTAAACAACGTTGTTTTTGGTTGTTATGTGGTTGTTTTATGTGTCAAAAACAACGTTGTTTTAATGTTGAAATGGTACCATTTCATTGGTCGAAACAATGTTGTTTCAACAACTTCACATTAGGTTGCTTTTTGGTTGTTTTTTATGAATGAAACAGCAACATTTTGAGGTTTTAAAAACGTTGTTTTATGTTGTCACATGATTGTTTTAGCATTACTTTTATGTGCAAAATAAAATTTTATATTAATAAGCTGTTTAAACATTGCATTTTAAACAAACACAAGCCCAACAAAGGACAGACCATTATCTTTGAGATAATGTCAAGCATATTCAATACAAACATTTGTTAAAGATTTAAATGAATGTCTTGTATATAAATGATAACAATGAGCATAAAAATCTGCCAAATTTAACAAAAGTTTAAAACTCTAAAATTAAGCACAATTTTGTAAGAGTACTTTCTTAAGTCGTGAAAAATCTCTTCAGCTCAATTATAACTTATGCTATTTAACTGTCAATATCAAGGTGTCCAAATATTCATGAATAAATTATTTTGAAAATTCACATATCTGGTATATTATAATTTTTCGCAAATTAAAAATTTTAAAAAAGGTTTTGCAAATCTTTTTTTTATAAAAGGATCTAGTAATAAAACTAACAAAATGAGTTTTATTTTCAAGCATCTGCTCAACTGATTATTTTTTACTAAAGTTGTTATTAGGATGTTAGTGGTTGCTGCAACAACCAAAAGTATGAAACAACTATAAACAATGTAAAAACAACCAAAATTGTTGTCTGGGTTGTCGATCTAAGTCATTTAAATGTCACTAAAATTGTCTTCGTTAAACTTCCCATGTATTTATTGTGACTTTGTTCCATTTATTTATATAATATTCTTTACAAAGTGGTTATTTTTCAGTTTTAATGTGTTTTGTGTACAATCAGTATATTGTAAATATGCAAAATTTCTTAAAGTATAAAAACAAAATAAATTTCCCTCCAAAGTTTTTCATATTCTCTTGTTGTAATAATAATTTTTGTTCATGTTGCTAGTGATACATGCCTGATCAGCATTATTACTAAAATCTTGTTCAGGCATACCAAATATTCCAGTTGCATACATTTTGAGAGGGTTGTGAAATATTTTGTATAGTGATATTCTATTGAGCTCCCTCCCTCACAACAAATTGTAGCAAAGACCCTTTGGTTAGCAGATGTAAAAAAGATTGTGGGTTCAATCTAGCATGTGATTAAAATACAACATTTTCGAATATAAGTTTACACTATAAAAATTTTCCTTGTCCAAACGAAATGTAGCATCATGGGACTTAAATTGTTTTAAAAAATTTAATTTCAATTTTGTTTCGTAATATTTTAATACCGTAGTTCAGTTTGAATAGGATATCTGATCGATCCAAATATTTATTACTTAACTAGTGATATATAGTATTTCGTCAACGCTTAAGAATATTATTTTTCATAATATATCACAGTTCGCTCAATCGCTTTGAGAATATTGGGAAATCAGCACTGAATTTGAGATGTTTAAATTCATTAGACTATTTATTTATAATACTTAGATATGAGCAATATTGCGTCCTTTAGAGTTGCTTGGTTTTTCCTAAAATTGATGAAACAATCCGCACCTTTTCTGACTATGCCTTAAGGTAGAATAAAGCTTAGTATACTGGCGAATTTACGCTAATTCGGAGTAAATTGAATGTAATTAGTACCCAGTATTGTAGCCTATTTTTTAACATAATCATTTGTTGCTCGCACACAATTTATGTTTATTTAATGTTGCAAAATATTGCAATGTAGTACAGTAAGCATATCAAATTTATATAATGTAGAATCACTGGGTTGAATCTAGAGAGAACTATGCCAGAGGACCTAATGTCATAGCAGAAGGTCGCTGAGGTGAACATTGACTAGAGAAACAGTGATTCTTACTAAGTAACAAGAGAACACGATTGAACTGAACTTTTTTCTCCATTTACAGATGCTTTGGTGTGTCTTATGTATAATGCGTATTAACAATATATACAAACATACAAACAACTAGTCACTGGTAAACACGAAAAGCGCGGGAGCTTGCCGATACTAGAAAACAGTACCTGCCGTTGCTTCAAGAAACTAGTCAATATTTCCATAAATCAGGATAGTTGGGGGCTTAGAAAGAGTTGTTTTAAAATTCATGAAAACGTTTTATTACTTATTCATGTGTTAAAATGTTGCACTTCGCTTAGGCAAATACGTCACCAGTGACTCTTCAACCCTACTGTGCACCCTCCAAAGTGTGGAAATGACCCGATAAGTCCTCATATTACATGTGCTGATCAGGAACATTGTTTGGAAAGTCTGTTACTTTTGGCAGCATAGCAATTGCTTCTTCAGCAGCTGCATCTGCTTTTTATTTCTGTGCACCACTTTGAACATTTTCTAAAATACATATAGCTGCTCAATTAGAGATGAGATTGTTTGCTGAATAACAAGCTACCATTATGGATAATGTTGTTAATTCATCGTTGGACACAGTACTATAGCGATTTCAACTTCATAACATAATGCATGAGTTTTTATTAGAAAAAAATTATTTTATGGATTTCGAATCTATTTTTCGCAAAAGATTTTTAAAAATATAAGTCATTCTAAGTACGTTTTATCCACTTTCGAAAACATTGCGTGTTGAACCTTTTGACCAGACATTTTCGCTACCGCCGCTTATTTGATTGAGACTTCACCAAAAGGGCAGTCGATTAGAAATTAGAAGGTATTCTTCATATTTGGTTTTTCCTAAGATTAACTGTTGCTCCATTGGGGGTTTCAGTTACCGCACTGGGGGTAAAATGTGATGAACTGGGTAATTTGTCAGAACAGCGTGGACGAAGAAATAACAACTTTCATCAGACATATGAAGCCTTATTTGATTGAATCAAATGAAGAAATGCCAGATTTAATATTGAAAGAATTCAGTGATGTTTCGTTGTCAACAAGTAGTTCAGCAAGCTATTTATATGGCTTTCTGTTCACCTTTGAGGATTTACGTGTGAGTAAGAGATAAAATTGGTCCATATTTTTGCGTTCAGATTCACTCAACCACCCCATCGACCGACGATAGAAAAATGTGTCTAGCAGAGGCATGTTTGGGCCTAGATATTGGAACAGATGGGTCGAAATTGCTCAAAAGGATAAGCAAGCAAACTAAAATTTGGGGGAATGTTATGTGATTTCTATAAAATGTGTTGAAAGATGTAATTTGCATTTTATAATTTTACATAAGTATCATTTGGTCTTCTGAAAGTCAATTTAAGTGTTTCCATTTTAGTGTGTAGATTTTATTCCAGTATACCCAACATTAGCCTAACAACCACAGGCTCTCTGCCGTAGTTCCACTTTCTGATGCTCAACTACTATCGCCACGTATCATTTTCTACTGCTCCACTTTAGAAGTGTTTATTTAGAATGCCTCATATGTATTAACTTGATAATGAAATTAAGCAAAAGAAAACGAAAAGAATGAGCTTGAACTTGTTTGCCTCATCTGGAAAATGAGTATGAATATTTCCACGACGAGTTAAGTTTCAACTAGCACGTCGGAACAAGCATTGTGTAAACTATTATTCTACTCTTTTTTGGAATTCCAAAATAAACTATTATATTACTCAAAAAATGTAAAAAATTGTATACACACTATGAACATATGTGCAACATTGATTCTCATTCAGTATTTACTGTACCAAATATTTTGTCAAAAACTTTTGTAATTATATTGTAATTAGATGATAGTAAAACAACGATCTGTTCAACGCGTATTTTGCCTCTAACTTCTCTGTACCTGTCTCCATGTGCCCTGGTCCGCCTGCTGCCTCCCCGCTAATCCGACTTTGTGATATGGTCTTCAGCGCTCATGATATTTCTCTCATGCTTAAATCTTGCAAGTTGTCTGGTCCTTGTTATCCTGACGGTGTTCCTTCCTTTGTAATTCATGAAACCTCCTCCACGCTTTCTATCCATTTAAAGCATCTTTACTCCTTCATTTGCTCCACTAAGCGCTATCCCGCCTGTTGGAAGACATCTTGGATTTCTCCGCTGTTAAAATCTAATCAGCTTCCCTCCTCGCAGGTCACGTCCTACCGCCCAATAGCTATTCTATCTCGACTGTCTATCATCTTTGAACGCCTTGTTTTTCGTTATGTATTCCCAAAAATTCGTCACCTCATCTCTTC
>CABFPE010000426.1:198429-218671 GCA_900660155.1 Hofstenia miamia
TACCTTTTCCGTTATTCTCATCCAGCTTCAACTTTCTGACCTGACCTGCAAGCCTCTGCTCTGAAACTTTTAATCCTGTTTCCTCTTCCAACATTCTCTTCCTATAACCCCTCTCATCGGGTCTGCTTCTTCTGTAACACTCCAATGCTATCCTGTTCTGCTCATCTGTCCATTTGTGCCGTTATCCATTGGTCTGTGCGGATCCTATACTGCCACTTCTCGAGTCCACAACACTCCCGATTGTGGAGTCCGCCTATTGACCGGAGATTCTTCACACCCTCTGACCATTCAAGGCCTGTCGGGGACTGAGGGCCTTTTCTTTTCGTTGCACTCTCATTAAAGGTTGGGTAGGGGGTCAGCTCGAACCCGGGTCCTCGTGTTCCCAGTCTAGCCTTTCACCCCTTGGCCACTAGTGCCCATTATTAATATTATTATTATTATTATTATTATTATTATTATTATTATTTATCGAGTTTATTATCTACTATGCATTATCACAAGCTTTATTTGTTGTTAATTGAAATTCTTCTATTAAGTAAGGCTTAGATCTCCTTCTCTACCCTTCGTCTATGAAAAAAACGTAGTATGTTGCATTTACTTAGAATATTTAAACTAATATATGAAATATACATTTTGCAATCCTAAATTTAAATAATTAATAGAATTTATGTTATCTCTTGATTGTTTTATTTCGAATTTTGATAGTGTAATGCATTTCACAATTGCGTAGATAATCGGGCGAATAGATAATAATCTTGTTCACCGTAATTATCGTATGTCGGGGTAGATAAAAAATGTAAACAAAAGATATCATTTTACAACATGGTAAAACAAAAACAGCTACGTTTATACTAAAATGTGGACATTACTTTTGCATTTACACTATAATTTTATATTTAGCAGATCCGCAAACTACAGCACAAATAAAACAAATGCAGCTTCGTTTTTTTATCTTGCCATAAATATGCATATACATATTTTTGTAATATTAAAAAAACTGCAATTTAATATTTAAGAAAGTGCGAAGATTACTTAAAACTTTGTGATTGTAAAAAATATTTTATTTTAAAATTAGTAGTCTGAGGACTACTGAATGTCTTGTCAAGCAGGTAACTATTTCAAAATAAGTATACTTTCGAAATACAAACAGTAATAAATTATTGCAATAATTGTACTTATTTTTCAATATTCTTCCAGATTATGACAATTGCGCGTAGATGTTATTGGCTTCATTTTTTTATATCGGATATTCACAGTGTAAATAAATATTACATTAGCAAAATTGTAACAAATACTTTTCTAAAAAATACAAAAAACGAGTGATATGCCGAAGAGTTACTAAAGTTCTATGCCAAAATAGCGTCTAATTAATATTCATTTGATATTATATCATTTTCTAAAGTTTTTTACACATCAATATTTTGAAATAATACATTTATGAAGCATTCTTAATCTGTTCATTTTCTGTAATGTAAGCTATTTTTAAACATTCTCTCTCAATATTTTGCATCTCCAGTAAGTGATAGTTTGGATCGTGAAGTTCATCGTTAACCAATATATTTCTACAATTAAACAGTGAGCAAGGAGTTAAAATGCTTGGTGCAAGCTGTAGCTGTTACACGAATGGCTTTGTGTTACTAATATTTGATCGTTTTATTAACGAGAAATCCTCAGCTTTGATTTAGCTCTTTTTGAATCAAGAGCCAATTTTGTTCAAGCTTGATTGGACATTGTAAAAACCTTTTCTGATAGTAAAATGCATTTAAAGGCATTCTGGAAATGCAATTTCTCGTTCACAAGTCAAGTTGAAAAATTGTGAGAAAAAATACCGGAACTGAGTCAGAAAGAGTTTGAGAACAAAAATCATTTGAATCACCGAAATTGACTACCTAAACTGTAGAGCAATGAAACGAATTCAGAGAGATGAACCCATTTCTATAATAAATATAGATTTGACGAGTAAATAATATATATATTGGGGTGGCCCTTATTTATCAATATCCGAAAGTTTTGCCTCTGAACCTTTGAAGTGCTTCCAGTTCATGAAAAAATGATGCGTGTAAAATCTTGAACTATTTGAAATAGGTTTAGAAGTGTCGCAAGCTCATTAAACTTTTCCAGTATTACGGTAATATACTATTTTGTTAAACAGTTAATTGTGACGTAACATAAGTACTTTTAGGCATCTCATTAGCACTTAGCATGTAAAATTACAGTGAATATTAATTGAAGACAAATATATCAATGCCTAAATTTAGAATGACTCTGAATCTTCTCAGAATTCAGAAATATTTCAGCCATGTATTCATTTTTATCAAATATTTTTGAAAATGTGCATACATTCAATTGATCTAATTTATGCCTAAATATTTTTATATAGGTGCATTTATATATTTGTCGCATCTTTAGCTGAACAAAATATTCCAAATGATGAATTTCCAACTACTTCTTAATTACTCCATCAGAACGCATTGAAGGGACGAGAACTATCCCTGATATGCAAGCAATTTGTCTCTACATCTAGCATCACAAAGGTTTGCAAAGGAAAATTCCAAATAGCACCAATTTCTGTAATTTGGCAAATAGAAATCATTTGTTCGATTGCTGGAATTGCTACTAATCCTGGCCAGGAAACCCTCAGGAAGTTCTTAGAAAAGTCTGAATTTTCAGTGATATTGCTCATTTCAACGTGGTGAGCAGCAGAACACCAGCGAAATCATTATCAGAAGTTGATTTTTTTAGGGTTGAATCACTACATGACAAGGAACTCGGACACTTGGACCTACCTCATGTATCAAACATATTGGATGCTCAAATCCAAATACAGATACAAAATTTAACTATTTTGATCTCAGTTCAACCTTGAAATCGCGGAGGTGAAGGAATTACGAGATATCAACAACTGTGTTAGCAAAGGTTTATATTAATGTTTAATTCTTGATGCTACTTGCTCCAAAGGCAGCTAGACACAACTTGAAACTATTTCAGTTGCATTGTTCTTATCCCCAACGTCAAATCCAAATAGCTAGATTGTGTAAGAATTTAGGCAATTTATTTTATCTTTCAGAGAAACTGATTTTTCTTAATTTGCTGTATACTGACCTAAATTTGGCTGCACAACGGTCAAAATTCTAAAAGTTTTAAATGATATTGGAAGAGATGAAACAATGAACTGAGCTCAGGCAGATAGGATTAACAATAAGGAAAAGTAAGGAAAACTTTCTGTCGTTATGGTAATCCGAAGCAGTTGACGGTTGTTTGGGAGCTGAGTGCATTTGATAGCTTTCTTGAAACCTATCCAGAAGATTGGAATGAAAGTAAAAGTTTTTAATGAAGTAGAACCTTTTCACCGGATATAAGGGTCGCCCTAATATATAATATGTATATATATATATATATATATATATATATGTGTGTGTGTGTGTGTGTGTGCTAAGCTAAAATTGATATTTGCATTGATTTACATACCTTTTACATGTTACATATATTTAAATATGTTTAAATACAACCATAAATTTCTAGTTTGAATTTGTGTTATATTTAAGTATTGAAATTGTTTTTTTTAGATTTTTAGTTGTGCAATTAGTCAAGGTACTTAATTGTTTTCGTGATCTTGAAATTTGATTATGTTTTAGAATGGCCAGTAAAGATCATTTGTTAGAAATACGTTACAACTTTGCAGGTTTCATTTCCGGACCTATATGGAAAGACCCCATTACTGAGTTTATTGAAATCAATTGTGTCTGTAGGTCATTTTTTAAAATTGAACTTATCTTTCGTTAGATTTCGAGGTTAACCAAGTGAACAATCAAAAAATACATATTGATTTGTGGCATGATTATCAAAATCTTATTCGAGGTACTATGGATATATTTTTGGAAATGATTGGAGATCGTGATACGAAAAATTTGACAGCGGCTCTTCAACTTAAAGAAGGCTCAGAAATTCCCGTGGTAAGAAAATACATCGCTTTTCAATTGATGAATATACGACAAGGCGTCCCACAAAATCCACAAATATTTCTTTCTCATACTTAACATTATAATACTATGGTAGAAAAGTAATGATCAAAAGCCTGTATCACCTGTCACAGCTATATCATGTGAAACCTTTTCTTATTAAAATATTGTATTACATCATGCGCGTGTATTAATCTTATTGATTTGCAAAAACAGGTATATATATATATATATATATATATATATATGCCTTAATTTTAGTGGAAACTACATTCGTAATTTATTGCGCAACGTTTTATTAGAATATGCAGCCTACATTGAACAGTGCAGAATATGTTAATTTTGTGCATGACTGCGGCGAAAAGTGGCGATGTCTTAGAAGAATAAAGTTACGACAATGCTAGGTGTCACGTTTCAAATGATACGCAACAGCGGTTTTTTAACAACAGAGGAGCCACTTTACTACAACAAAGCTCGCATTTGCCGGACTTAAGCCTATTGGACCGTTGGCTTAATCAAAAACTGAAAAGGAACTTCGAAAAACAGCTTTCTATAATCACGAGGAAGTCCAAAATGAAGCGTTGTGCTACCTACTTACCATTTTTGAAGATAGTTTTCGCGAGCAGATAAATATGCTTCTTCGCCATTGTGAATGAGTCATAACACAGAATGGACATTATATTACGGATTAATGCTTTTACTTACATGATTTTATTAATGTTTTGTTAAATACAGGCTTTTGATCATTAGTTTTCTACCATAGTATTATTTCGTGTCAACCGCTTTGTTAATTGCAACCTCTAGTAGACAGATAATGCATGTCAATTGATGTCTTGGTTTGATAGAATGTCATAGATAATTATGCACCTAAAAAACACAAATTTTCGAAAAAATTCTTTTATTTTGCTACTATGCTGATAATTAAAAGATAACGGGCTTGAAAAACGAAATGACAACGAAGTTTGGAGTATATATTCATGTTAGACAATTAGCTATTAATTAAATAGGCACTATATTAAAACCATTCGACATTTCTACCTTCAGTTTCGACACATTTGTTTAAAATCTTGATCTAGGAAGAAGTGCATTTTCGGAGGCAGTCAAGAGAAATACAGTCGCAAGCAATAGTTAAGGAAACCTAACCATAACAAGTTGAGATGCAGTATAGCATTAAGCATAAGAAAACTTCCTAAAAGTAAAATTTGGTTTTTTTGCATCCTGTAGTACACTTTACATTTTAAATGTTTATGCATTTTTTCAAGAGTCAGTATATTCAACAGTTAAATAAATATATTTTTCTACGTAATGTTTCATAATGCGTTATTAATGGAATTGTCCATAATTGTTTCATAATTAAACTTTTCTTATTTTAGGAAGATATGCGTTTAATTTATGCTTCTGATAATGAAAGTGATTCTCAAGTACTCTTCAGTAACATCATGGTTAAAAGACGCGTTGAATTGGATCTTGAAACAGCACGAGTGCTTGAAGCGTTACAGAAAATACCAGGTATGCATTTATGATGTATAATTGGTGTGCTTATTTAAAATATCAATTTTCGATTAAATATTTTGTTCATCGTGTGATAAATTCGTATTTTAAACCATTAAATTATGAATTATATCGGTACATTTTACAAAAAAAACACTTAATATAAAACTAATGTCCTATAATTTCATGCAACTTAAGATTCCTTCAGTTTTTGTCAGCATTAGTTTACAGTTTTTCAAGTTTGTAGTTGACGAATTTCATCTTTGGTATTTATTTTTTAGAAGGTGAAAACAGGGATGTTGAAACACCAATATCTCAAGAAATTAGTGATCTGCGAATCGCAATGTAAGTAACAAATCATAGCCCGATAATGCCTGTGCTTAATAGATCAAACCTTGATAGGGAAGATGAATCCAACCATTTGCAGAGTAAGGATGATGTTAGCATGAGTAGTCTTGTTGCTGGTTTGGGTTTACAAAGAGAAGCCTCCAGTTTAGTTGTTGAAGAATTAACAAAACAAAATGACAAAATTCAGGTAATTTTCATTCTTATTTTATTTTTATATATGTAGTATTTTTGGAATCAATTCTCGCTCCTAAATATCGTAGTTCATTGATTAAATGTGGTTAATCTTCTAGAAACGAACATTTTCGTTTGCATATATTTGGCATAAACAGCATTTAGTATGTATTGTTATTAAATTATAAGAAAACTGAGTTTAATATATTAACATGCCGGTATACCTGACAAATGCTGCAAGATAATATTGGCAACAACTGTTTCTTCCGTATTGTACGAAAACAGTACGCTACATTCCAAAAAATGTAAATGTTTAAAAGTTTAGTTTCTTCGTCATTGATACATGAAATGGGTTGTTATTTCTGAATTGGTTGTTTTTATTTAAATATGTGTTTAATATTTGTTTATTGAAATAAGGTGTTTTGGTTCTTATTTTTTATTGCTTAGGAGAAGTTAGAGAACCGTCCGTTTTCTAGAGAAGTCTCTCAATCTGCTCCATCTGCTCCCTACCTTAATAACCTATTTTTAAAAGTACGTTTTTGAATAAAATTAGGATACTTATATATTTCTATTCAATTAGCACGCACATGTAATTGACATATAACTTAGCCTGAGTCACAATGCATATTTTCTCTGTCACCACTGGCGTAGACAGGGTTAGATTGGTTAATAATAAATTTAAACAAAGCATTGTTTTTAAGGATTTGAGAAAATTTAGAACTGATAGATTTGGCTTTTTATATTCTGTTAGTGTGTATTATTAGTATTACAGTACAAAATTTATTTACACATAGCATGTACTTTCATTTAATAGGGACCTTTAATTATGTTCCGCCGCTAATGGATTGCTGTACTGGTGCGTTGGAAGCGGTTGCCTGCTTCCATGGATTTACATTTATATAATTTTGGAGTTTATACTTCCATTTATAGGGATATTGATTTCAATAAAAGAATCATTTTAATGATTGACTTTGAGTAAATATTTACTGAACACAACAGCAATTATAATAAAACTTCGCAGCCTCAAAATCCATGCTATTAAAAATATCTTCAATGAGATTTCTAACTTGCGATGACTAATGAGTTTGTAAACAATCACTTCGTCAAGATTTAGGTCAAGGTGTTTAATCTGGGAATATACTGCCCGGCTGTGTGGCGCACAAAATTGGATCGTATCATTTAAATAGCTGCCTTTTGTTAAAACTACTGTACTGGAAATATGTATTCGACCACCTTGCTATTTTGAATAAATAATGAACATTCATTGGATAGTGTGTTTAAAATTATAACTAAGTGTTACTTTGATTAAGAATAGAAAATTTGTATGTCTAATACCATAAAATTTGTAGAATAACAATTGGCTATTAATTTTTAATCAAAATTAGAAAATTTGTATTGGAAAAATGTATTCTGCCACCTGAAAAAATTTTAAAAAATAAGTAAATCCAAAAAAGTAAATTCTAAATAAGATACATAAATTAATAATGGATGCAATACAAACACTTAGCAACTAAATTGTCTCTTTTAATATTTTGTAGGGTGTCCCTTTGAACGAATAACAACTTCAAGGCGATCAGGGATTGAAACAAAAAGTCTTTCAATAAAGCTGTTGGGAATTGTATATTTTTTCTTTATTGCGTTCCACAGCTCGTCTTTAGTGTGAAGAGTATGCTGTCCAATTCGATATTTGACCTCTTTCCTCATATTTTCGATAATGTTAAGGTCTGGAGATTGGCCAGGTCAGTCAGCAAGGATAGCAACCCCATTATTGTGGAGCAAAATTTTCATTTCTTTTGAGGTATGACATGGAGCACCATCCTTCAGATATATTGATCACTTGTAAGGAAGGCCAAGAATTCCTTTTCTAGAATTCGATCATATTAAGAGATTAGGAGAGTACCAGTGATGTGAACAATCTTGCGAAGGCCATACTTCCATATTGAATCCCATACCATTACAGACTTCCCACCATAATTCATGGTCCTTGAGTAAGTTGAGGCAAAAATCGGAATTTGTGTCCAGTGGATCTCTTTATCAACATTCTTTTCGATTAGTATAGCTCAAATCTTGACTCATCTGAAAATATAACATTAGACCAATGTTCAGATGAATTGTTTCTCATTAAATTGGCCCACCTCCCCCGCCGTAATCTTTGCTTTAAGGTTAAGAATAGCTTTCTGGGTGCCACGAAATTCCCAATTGAATACTTGTTCAGGATGTTTCGCACAGTTGTTGCTGTCACAAGGTGACCATCAACCCATTCCTTGCGAAATTCCTCTGAAGTCTTTCTGGGATTTCGCTTTGAAAGACACATAAGAGCTGATTGGGCGGTTTTGGAGGTCTTCTGGACTTTGGCTTGGGGGGAATGATGTTTTCAGAAGTGAAACGTTTGATGATATCCACGACAGTACTTCGAGGTCGCTCTACAAGTTGGGCTATATTACGTTGACTCATCTCTTCCAAATGTTTGGAGATAATCAACTCGCGGATGGCAAGAAGTACGTAACCAGGCATCATATATAGCGAAGAAACACTTATTAGACATTGGCAATATAAATAAACTGAAAAAAGCTTAATCCATTATTTTTTACCGATCCTCTGATTTGTTCTGAAATGGTCGAATAGATTTTTCCAAGAAAAGATTAGCTAACTACAAGCATTGTTGCATTTCTTCTTGAGATTTAAAGTTAACAGTGATAATTATGTCTCAACATTGATGACTTCCTCTTTCTGCAACTCCAAATCTAATTAAAAAATAACTATGACATTCTTGGCGTCCATTTCTTAGAAATATTTAGGACAAATCATGGGTGGCCGAATTCTTTCTTCCAGTACTGTACATTAAAATAATTTCATTTTACTTGTTTAATAGGTCATTTAAAAATTCATTTGAGTGTTTTATATCAATGTACAGTTCTGCCTGCTTCTCATAAAGTGTTCGAATGTGTGAAAATTGGTCAAGATATTTACAATAGGCCCCTTTTATCTATATTATTGTGCACGCTTCTAATTGTGGAAAGATAAAACGCAGTAGAAAAATAGATGTGATTTTGATTGAAGTGAAAGGATTTTTTGATGTTTCGAATGTTTTTTACAAATTTATGTTGTCTAGCGCCAAGACTCTAGCCCGTTGAGTATATAATGCTAGATATAGCGATCATCTAGAGAACGATTTAATTTTTATTCAAATTTACGTGTATTTGTATATTAATAGTTTGACTTACAGAAATGTGTGATTCTACAATTGCATGTAAATACATTTCGGTCACTTTGTTTAGTAGTAGTAGTAACAGACTTAAATTTCACACATAGTGGCATTAAAACATAAAAGGATGATGTTCACGATCATGTTGATCATTTACAAATTTCAAAACAGTGATTTCAGTTCATTATTAAAAGACGATAGTCTCTTTGATGAAGAGAGCATCGCAAGTTCTGAGCCTTTTGGTGATATGTATCTTATATTTTAGGTAATCACTCTGCCAAAGGAACTTATCCAGTACAACAAAGAAAGCATATATTGATTTAGAATCAACTGTTAAGATATCATAAGGTGCAGGCCTTGAGCGCCAATATTTTGCAAAACATGATTCACAATTTTATTCAGAAAAATTTTCCATTTAGTTTCATTTGCTACAATATCGCCATATATTAAACTCTAGGCTGTACACTTTGAAATGTATTATGTGCTCTAAAGTCAGCATTAAGTATAATTGCAGCTTAAGTAGTCAAAGCGGAAGTTATTTTACAGTGTATTGTACAACATTTATTATTTGCAATTAAATCTAATATTATATATTCGTGTTTAACACTCAGAGACCTGCGCTTCTCAATACCCTGTGAGAAGGGTTCCGACGAACACCATTCAGATAAACGCATTCTAAGGCATCAAATTAAAGTTATTCATTTAGATCTATCGTTTTTGTTGTTTATAAATTTATTTCACTTTTGCTTTTGGCTATTTTACTACTTTTATGCGTCTAACCTTGCGGATTTATACTATCATATTACACAAAAAAATGTAGAATTCAGCTATTCACTTTTCGATACATTATAGCAAAATTTTTTCTCGTATTGTTTCCTTGATGATTACTGCTGACAAATACCCATCTGCAATTATTATTGCTTCAGCGCAAGAATCGACTTTGTCGTGGCGGCTTTACATTACGATTGATATTTTCATGGACAACTTGGTCGACAACAACCAACAAAATGATGAGAGTTGTGTGATTTTTAAGAATTTACATGGACTTGTTTTTACGTTTTAAGATATATTCACAGAATAACGTAAAAATGTCACTCAGGGGTCCAGCCGACCCCGCCCCCTCCTCAGGTCTCTGAGTGTTAAGCAACAAATTTTCAATTAGTCATATATGAAAATTACTGAATGCCATTTTTGATAAATACTTTGGATTGAATTTATCCCAGTGTTATATTTTAGGCTGAGGATCCGTCTTCAAACATTGACACCGATTCTTTGGCAAACGTTTCACAAGACAAAGTAAGTTTCATGCTTAGTTCATTTTAAGAGTGTGAAGCCTGGTTGAAGAACTCACAATGGTTATTCTTCGATTTATTTATGTCAATCGCTGTCATTGTTCACTCAATGTCTTTTTGATAGGGAATTTTGCCTTTAAAACCAATATTTATAAAGTTGGGTAACACGAAAATTTTGCAGGGACGCTTAACATCCAATTTTAAATTCACAGTTAGAAATTGAAATTTAGAGTACAGTCAATTCGGCTTTATCCGTATCGGATTTATCCGGATTTTCTCTTTATTTGTACACTTTCTTAAGTTCGAATTATTCATTTTTTTCTCTAATAAAACTATCGGTTAATCGGATACTGTTAATCCGTAATTTTTGTAAGTGCCTGGTCCAAATGTCACTTTGTATAGCAATTGTGCCCGCTTAAACCGTATCAACATTTGAGCATTCAGTAGTTTTTTTTAAATAACACAATTACTCATTTTAGTGATCGTATGATGTACACAAGTACACGTGGCAATGTCAGTTATTAATAATGGACGATATTGTAACTGCTCCCTTTGTTGCTCATCATTCACTGACGATACGTAGTACTGTTAAAAACGATGCCTGAAAAACGAAAGCATGTAAGAAGGACATACCAAGAAAAGTATGATATGATGTTTTGTGAGAAGCATCCCTCAATGAGCCAAAAATATGTTGCTGCAAAATTTAAAATAAAGCCGTCAACATTGAGTGATATCTTAAAGAGCAAAGGCAAAATAAGAAATTTGGTCAACAACCCTCCCGACGCACGGATTTGGATTTGTGAATTTATTACATGTTCGTATAATACATTTTGATTTGTGAATTAGTACACTGTACATGTGTAAAAACAACATATTTTTTATTCTTTCTGTAAAGTGAAGATGTCCATAGCTGTCCCATTTTTTCCTTGTCAGAAAATCTTTGACGCAATTTCATGACTATTCTCAACAGGCATTCTTCTTAAATCTTGAGAGGTTGGTTTCCAATACGTTTCTACCCCTGCAACAACCTAGCCCGGCAATATGTTCCATATTTTCAATGATAAATTTTCAAATTCACATAACCCGGATTTCGAATAATCCGGACAAAAATCGGATGTCCACCAGGATACGGATAAAGCGGAATTGACTGTATAACATCTTGTATATTTAAACTTTATATTGGACTTGATTACAAAGAACAATTAACATCAAATAAAATATGTAATTTTTATTTCAGAGCGCACATGAAAATAGTTTCTTTTAATACATTTGGCAAGAATACTCACAACAATTTCCCTAAATTTTGTTATTCAAATGAACTTATACAATCATGTATTTTATGTCGGTATATTTAAAATATTCATTGCTCGTGGAGAGGATTTTGCTAATGAATGATAACTTCGAATTGGAATCTATTTTAAAGGATATACTTACATTATCAAATTTCTATCGAATTTGCGTTTTGATCAATATTGATCTTTCTCAATTTTGGAGATGAAATTGGTGGTGAAGTCTGCATCTGGTATGACTAAAGTTTTACAACGCTTTTAAATTTAAAATATTGAAATCAATGTTCAACAATATAAGGAGAAACTTTCTAAGAAGGAAACAATTAATATAGCGACAAGATTTTGTCACTAAGAACAGTTAACTGTCATATTAGAGACTGCTGTACTTAATACTGTTTCTATTGGCTTAGAAGTTGTTATGGTTGATCAACAGCATCTAAATTAACATTCGGGATTCTTGTTTGTCAAATCGATGTTGAAGTAATCAAGCTACATAGTAAAAGATAGAATTTAAACTTGTTTTGGATTCACTTATATGTTACCCGTACCCATTTTTAATTGATATTTTTGCATTTTGTTTGTAACACTACATGAAATTTTGTTTAAGATTGTCACTTTCACATGTAGGTGCTTTTGTCATCTTCAGCGCTGCAAATTTAATTTATAGACATGGGAGCTTTGATTACTTTAATGTTACCTTCAAGTCTAATGAGAAGCATGTCAACTCGATGCTTGCTCTTTTTTTCTTTCGTTTATTATTTTTCGATGTACTTTGAAAAAGTAGTTCTTGGTTTTGCATTATGCATGTATATAAATAGAATTTCTGTTACACAATTGGAATCCAATTGAGCGCATTTGAAGCTTTTTGTTTAATGATTGGGTTTTATTTATTTAAGATGTTCTTTAGAGTGTGGTATAAAATTTATGATGCATGTTTGAATATTAAATAAGAGTCTTTGAAAGTAGAATCCACATTGCTTCATATGTTTGAAACCTAAAAGTTTGCATAATTATTTTGGGTAGATGAAATTAAAAAATTAAAACATGCAACTTATTATATTTTTCAATACATGTTGGAATCTCACTCAATTATTTACTTTTTTAGATAAAGGAAGCTTCAAATAAAGAGCGTGATTTTCGAAAGTTGCGGGATAATCTTCATAAGAAGAGGATGTTGCAAAAGCAAACTCATCAAAATAAGCAGCCTCATTCTGAAATAGAAGCTCCTGTTGAAGCTGAAGGTAGTACATTACTTAGTTTTGTTATCCATGGAATTATATTTTCTCTACATTGATATATTTACCCTGATAAAGTATAGTAAAAAAGTAAACTGAAACTTCATTTGGAACATTTATTATAAAATTCAAAATGCGATTACAAAATTATTGTTAAATGATATTGGTAATGATCGCAACTACCGAGCCTTCATTGATGTATTTCAAGAACGTTGTTTAGCATCAATAGACAAGTGTATGATTTTTCATCAACGATTTCCTAAATGTATTTTAGTTGTACTTCATAGTGTTAATTCAAAATATATTTATTGGAACCCAGCATGTTTTTAGGGATTTATTCAATTAAATTTTGCTTTTTGAACAAATTTCTTATATTAACTTCCTTGCTCGCAATTTTATCGGGTGATTTTTAATGAAGCCATCTAAAAAACTGGATTAAGTACCTAATTATGGTACAGATTTTAAAGGAGAACGAAATTTATGATTTCAAAATTAGTTCCTGCAAAAATTTAAAAAGCTTACGTAATGCAAAAATTTGTAATCATTTCTCTTAATTCTTATTAACATAATATTAGCCAATGATTATGTCTCGCTATAATTAAACCATTTTGCACGGGGATTATTATGAGTAATGAATAATTATTTGCTGCACCTGCAATCACTGACAGGCTTTATTTTGCAAAAGAAATACAGCAAACGTGCAGAATTAAAGCCTTATTAGCAGAATATTAAAATTGTAAATATATTAGGTATTTAACTTTTTCTAATTTCGTTGCGTCATGAATCAATGAACTTTTTATCAAAACAAATATATATGTACTTTTTTTGATTTTATCTAAAAATCACCTGAACTCAATGTTGATATATTGGAAATATTTTTTCAAAGAATGCGATTTCTAATAGTCAATCAATATTATAATTAAATCAGATTAATTTTTCATTAATTAATGGGCAGATGCAAAGTAATATAATTTATGCACTAGAACTCTCATTATTTCATTAATCAAAATTTCAAATTTTTCTCAATACTCTCAGTAAAATACACACTCAAAAGAAATTTGATCTTAACGTTTCCCTTGTCATTACAAAGATTATAAACATATTGAGAGCACATTGTATCACACTCACAAGGTTGAAATGTCTTGGAATGTCCCTATTGATCTTGATTCGAATGTTATGAAGAAATAGAAGGTCTGCTTCTAATTATGTAATCTGTTATGCATTTTACATTTTTTAAAATAGCTAAAATTTGTATAAGCACTTGAAATTAACATCCCTAGTAACAAGAAGCTTTCATTTAGATGTCTGTCAAAAAATGTCGTTATCTGTCCACCTAATGGAAGCAAAAATGACATGATTTGCTATTGAGGTAAATGCTATTCATGATTTGCCAAAAGCGTTCTTACGTGAAGTTATTGAATTGCGATATCTTTTACATCATACATCTTTCAACCCCGAACTTCTGAATATTTTCACACAATCACACTCTTTTACTAGCAAACACTATCAATAATATTTTCTGTAAAGAAATAGTATATAGTACAGTATATAGTACAGAAATTTTGACTCTTTAAAATCACACTTGCAAAAGTTGAACATTTTAATGTATTTGCAATTTCATTAATGATACAAATATTATTCTATTCGCATTTTACTATTTATATTTTAATGTATTGTTGAGACCAATATATTTACTTGCATAAATAATTCCAACCTGTGTCAAACATTCATATTTAAAATTAATGCGTGATTAATATTGTGTAACATCATAAAAAAATTATTAAACTTTGTTTTGAAACATTAATGTTTTTAAGAATACTAGGAAGTGAATAAGGGTTTTTCATCTTTTACAAGAGTGAATAAGTGTGTGAAAAATTTATCTATTATTAGCTTTCTTATAAAAGATATTAATGACATTCTTTGTAAACAAAACTTCTAAATGTGTACTTGTTTTTGAATATTCAGAAATTTGATGATAACAGACAAATGATGTGAAAGATATCACTGTTCAATAACTTCATGAGAAAGAATTTTTATTAAATCATGAACAATATTGTTTTTATTAGAAAATCTGTCGTTTTTAAGTTAATTATTCAGATAGATAACGACTTTTTTGGAAAGCTATAAATGTTGTTAAACATTAAACAACTGTGTGTCCATTTG
Organism: Hofstenia miamia; assembly: GCA_900660155.1. NCBI lineage: Eukaryota > Metazoa > Xenacoelomorpha > Acoela > Hofsteniidae > Hofstenia > Hofstenia miamia. Next base: position 213,583 of record CABFPE010000426.1, read on the forward strand.
TATTAAAGTGTATTTCTGTAGCTAAAGTATTTTAAAAGACTATCATGATGCTGGGATTGCAAATAAATATGTTGGAAGAATTTCATTAATTCATTAATAATTTCGAGGACAACGAAATTAACTTTTAAAATGAACATTTTCAATCAATCAGATTTTTATTAACTTTTATTGAACGTATTTAACTAATTCTAAGCTCCTTTCTAGATTTTCAACGAAGTGTCACACCTCTACCCCCTATCAATCCAAAAAACGATGCAGTGAGAAAAAGTATCTATTCTGCAATCAAACGTGAAATTCAAAACTAGCTTTATCTTTATTTTGCCCAACTGCGATTGTATCAGCATTCACATCTATAATGATGTTTTGAAATGAGTTTTCTCCTGGTTTTAAATATTGTATATCAATGTAATTTTAAGGAATTTAGTTTGACGTATCCTATTAAAAGTGGTGAATTTGCTGTCTTAATTGTAGTTAATTTTTATGTTCTATACAATTACTTTGCATTTTGTTTATCAAGAAGATTGTTCTTTAAACTGTCAATTTGTATATACATGTATAAAATCAGTGTAAATTTTGTAATATAATTTTTATTGATTTTGTCTTTCAACAGATTCTCAGATTCTTTTTGCTTCAGATTCAGGTCTGATACGGTCTTTCTTATTTTCATAATTTTTTTGCGCCTTTTTCAATAACAAAAAATAGCATTTTAAGCTTCAGAAATCATGCAGATATCGCGACATTTGTTTTAAAAAGTAATCTAGTCTTTAAAGCTGCATATTAACAAAACAGCTTGGTGTATTTCATTGCAGCTTTGATTCATCACAAACGAATAATTTTTGTGATCTTTTTCAAAACCAACAAGTAATGCCTATCAAACGAAATTAGCATTAAATTCAAATATTAAGAAAATCTGAGTGCCAGGTGTTGATGACAAACACACTCCTCCCATCAAAAAGTGCTTATTTTTTTTGGTAATATATATTCACTATATATTTTTTTTGCCATACAGGCCTACAATGATAAGTTAAAATAGAAAACATTAAACAACTTATGTACTCTACCTTTAATACGCATGCTTTTTGTTCATTTCTCGAAAAATGGGAAAATGTATCGAACAGGTAAATAAAAGTACCGGTCGAAGTGAGTGCATAACGCCGGGTGCAAATATCCCGTCCTGGCGGCGCCGACCACTGTAGCTACAACAGTAAAAATGAATGTGTTATTTGTACAGTTGAAAAGAGGATTTGGGTTCAAATGTCGCTTAATTTTACTATTGTATATTAATATTAAACAACGAAAAAAATTCAATGAACTAGAAATTTATCAATAAGATCAACACAGATATTAAATTTTAGTCGTTTTAATTCTTAACGCATTGCGGTGTAACATATCAACAACGCACTGAGGGGGGCTCTTATGTCAAAGCTATTAAAGATAAAGTAATAAGCTTTGACACAGTGAAATATACACACTTATAATTGCGTTTTTTTAGTTTCGAAGGTTTTTACAGACTTGGATTTCTTAATGTGCGTTAGGAAATTCTTTCCATTAACGGATCGAGGTATTAATAAAAATTTCATTACTTACTTCGATTTTGCTTGTTTTTTAATTATGGTGAGATTGCTATGAAAATGTGGAGCTTAAAATTAAGAAAATTTTTTGAATTGCAGAAACGATTTTTTCAAAATTTCGTAAAATGTACATAAAGATGGTCTCTAAATTGTCATAGGCTTCGAAAAGTTTCCTTTTAATTGTAAATTGATCGTTTTTGCTTCAAACTGCCTACTGTAGTATTAATTGCCCAATTTGTATTTAAAATTTTCTGAAATATTGCGTACCAAGTCCGGTATATAAGATGCAAACATAATTTAGATGATTTAAGACTAAGCCATAAAATACTGGTATGCTGGATTTTTGCATTAATACGAAAAATTTGTTATTGCTGTAATTGAAACTACCATTTTTACTATGAGTAGTAAAGGGGACTTTAAGGCTAACACAAAATGACCTTTGTGGGCTATCTGACTTGGCTATGATGTAAGGTTGTCTATCTCTGACGTCATTGGAATATGTTCTGTTTTGTTGGCAAACAAAATTAATTTGCAATCTATTGTTTGAAATGTAACAATTTTTCTATACACATTACATAAATAATTTTCAAAATCCTATGAAATTAGAATTGTTGCAATCCTATTGTTCAAAATGTAACCAAATTTTTAACACATTACATACAAAAATTGCAATAGCCATTGAAATTATTTCAGTATGCAAAAATTTCACATTTTTGAAGTTACAAACATTTTATTTCTAATTTTTTTGGGGTAAAAAATTGAATCGATAAATATTTCTAAGCAAAAATAACTTTTATATAAAAATAAATACATGCTTTCACGAACCCATACTACTCACCATATAGAGAAAACCAACATTTATAAATAACAAATATATTTACAAAGAAAATATAAAATGCACTAATAAATGATAAAGTTTATATAGTGAATTTCATCTACTGTTCAATGAACAATGATAATATTCGTCATAAGTTCATATTGGAATGAGAATGCTGTAGGAAACATACGCAATGTGTATTTCCATGTTATGAATTTCACACGGAAGTATCTATATTATTGATTAAAAACAAGTCAAATGAAGTGACAGTATAAAACACATGACAATTAAAGGCTTAAACAAACGCAATTAAAAATGTGGATTAACAAACAAACGACGTTATTATTTATGACAAAGTATATAATTAATTTAACATCAGACGTAAAACCCGCAGTAATTTGTTAAAATAAAATTTATTACGTTTTTAAAAGAAATATCTGTAAAACTAGCTAGAAATAATATTGAAAAAGCGTTATCATTATAAATCAAAACAATGCCTGAGATTTAATTATAAAAATAGCTTACAAAAAAGTGTGAAGTTTTTCATCGAAATTCCATTATGCCGGCTGTGTATATTCATGTGTACGAACTTGCAGTTTTCAGACAATGTTAACATTACATAATTTTTTATCTACATCCAATTGTTCAAATGTCAAATGTATCGAAACGTAAAGATTTTTATCTACCAAATCAATAAGCAGTCTATCTCAAAATATATAAACATGAAATTTTAAATCTCTTTAAAAATAATCGCTATTAAATATACCATTTTCATAAAATATGAAACTAGATTTCTTTCTATACACAAAAATAATTTTTTGCAAGTTGGAAAAACCCCAATTATTATCACAACAAGTTTTGTTAAATTCGTTCTTCCCAATATATACACTTCTGTAAATGATACAAGGCGATGCATATTTACACAAGCGTTGCCATTCTCACATTTAGCGGAAGGAGAATGCCTGAATTTGATTGTTTATGTAAAAACATTTAACAAATATTTGTAAATAAACCAATCAAATTATGCGCTTGCCTCTACTAACTTCGAGGTAGGCAAGGCTTGTATAAATATGTATCGCCTTAAAACGATATGATTTATTAATCATCACATCTGTTACAAATGAAATAAACACTTCTTCAACGCGGTTTTCTTGTTGAATTTGAGCATAAAATATTATATGTTAAAATGGAGAAATCTTTTCGTCGTAGACATTGAGCAAAATGAAAATTTCTGTGACATTATTAATTTGAACTTTCGAAAAACAAGAAAGAAAAACGTATATACACTTAAATTCGACTATTCTTTAGTGTATATTCAGATTATATTTCCATATTTCTAGTGTGATATATTCTGTTTTCTTGTGTTTTGTAATGCAATTTCTTTAAATATGCTTTACAGATGTGCATTCTAGGTAGGGCCCGGTGGTATAAAAGTCTTGGGAGTCGATTCGGTTCGGTAGGACTATATATATATATATATATATATAAATATATTGAAAAACAATGGGACTAAGTTGAAAAATAATGTACAGGTAACTTTTCTATTTGTATTCAAATAAATTTTAAAGCTGGATTGCGGATAATAGTTGACTTACCCTCGTATATATATATATATATTAGAATACCCTAATGTTGATTTGATAATCGGGGGCAAATTATGTTTGTTAAAATAAAGGATCACGTATGAGGGAAGGGCAAAATTATTTTGGCATGGCAGATGCGATTATACCCGCTGCATACCGTTAACATAAAAAATACTGACTTATACAGGAGGATTTACTATAATTAATAGGTTGTCATTATTTACCACACCTTATAAAATTGCCATTATATTTCTAAAACCCCAATTTCCAATATTCTTTTTAGCTCGAAATTTGAAACTTCGTTGGTCTAAACCTTTTTTGCTATTTATTTCAGCACTACAATATTAAAATCAAAGACAAAAATAAAATACCGTTTTTTGCAGTTGTAGAGGCAAGGTTATATTCATTATATTAAATTTTCCGGAGTTCATAAGTAAATTCTATATTTTGATTTATTGAATTATGATAGACCTAATAATTACAAATATAATAATAACAGCCAGAGCAAATTTATTGCGTAATATATGTATACAAGATCTACAAACTTACACATTACAAAACAAAATAAACATGAACAAATAACTACAAATTAATATGTACAATATATAATAATATAATCAATGTTTGAGTGGATGTTTGTGTAGGTGCTCAATGTTAAATGTATGTTTCAAATGCATGGAGTGTATTACCGTCCCCTAATGTATACTGTTTTATTAGAAGAAATTGTTTCAATTTTTTTCTAAACTTTTTATAGTTTTTTTCTATTCGCGTTTCCTAGTCAAAATTATTCCACAATTTAATTGATATGTGATGGAAGCCATTATAATTTTTATCTAAACTCAAAAATTTTTGCGATCGCTCATTTAATTTAATATAGTCATTAAGGAAAAGGAGAGATGTTTGTAGAGATTTGAATTTAAATAAGATAGATAGCATATGCATATGAATTTGATAGAACGGAGATAATATTTTATATTTATTACGATATACTGATGCTTCGTCATGCTTTTGTGCAAAGTTTAGAGTTTTTATACACCAATTAAATGTCTTTGATAGAAGCATACGATGTTTCGAATTTAGGTTAGTTAAAAGAAAAGAACAGTATTGAAAATGAGACA
>CABFPE010000426.1:222886-235591 GCA_900660155.1 Hofstenia miamia
ATATGGTCATAAAGGTATAAACTCCAAGTTTCTGTATATGGTAAATGGAAATTGACGTTTTATGGTTAATAATGTTTTACCTGCTTAGATGTTGTAAATATTTTTCGTCATTTCCACGCAGTGCATTTCCCTCTATTCCCCCATACATTTGTGCAAAGTCCAACTCTACGTAAACTCCACCACAAAAAATGTATGTACATATTTAATTTTTGAGAAATTAACTAAGTATTTAGCCTCCATCACATCCCATCAATTCAAGATGTTCTACCTATCAATTGAAAAACGCCTCTATGTTGAACTCTGTGATAACAATGGTATAGTTGTTTTTTACACATGTAATAAATTAACAATAATATTTAGATCCATCTACCCACTTGTTTCAAATGAAGACGATGTTTTCACTATGTAAATTCCATCGCAAATTGTTTTGAATGAAAAAGATGCCTCACTATGTAAACTCCACCACAAAAAATGTATGTACATATTTTAATTTATGAGAAATTAACTAAGTATTTAGCCTCTGTCGCCTCCCATCAATTCAAGATGTTCTACCTATCAATTGAAAAACGCCTCTATGTTGAACTCTGTGATAACAATGGTATAGTTGTTTTTTACACATGTAATAAATTAACAATAATATTTAGATCCGTCTACCCACTTGTTTCAAATGAAGACGATGTTTTCACTATGTAAATTCCATCGCAAATTGTTTTGAATGAAAAAGATGCCTCACTATGTAAACTCCACCANATATGTGCAAATAGTGGGGGTGTTGACCTTAAATCTAGTGCAAAGGGAATTATGGGTGTCGTGAAGAAGACCTTGAATTTCAACATTTTCAAACGAATTTTGGATGGCAAAGAAATTCTGTGGCGAGAAATGGTGATGATTCACAGCCATAACCATGATATCTCTATTGAGAAAATGAATAAAGTGGCACTAACAACTTATAATGATAAGAGATATCTGGTGGATCATTACCAAAGTTTGCCATATGGTCATAAAGGTATGCATTGCATTTAAATGTATTTTACTAATTTTTTTCCACTTAGATATTCCACAATCTTCAATTAAACGCCCCATAAATGAACCGTCTACAAGCAGCAGCAAAAGACCTCATTTAGGTATATGAAAATTGTTTTGTGTGCTTTTTAACAGTATTGTTTAGACACATGATAATGAATATCGCCTCTGCTATCCTATATGGTAAATGGAAATGGACGTTTTATGGTTAAAAATGTTTTACCTGCTTAGATGTTGTAAATATTTTTCATCATTTCCACACAGTGCATTTCCCTCTATTCCCAAATTGTTTTGAATGAAAAAGATGCCTCTCTATGTAAACTCCACCACAAAAAATGTATGTACATATTTTAATTTATGAGAAATTAACTAAGTATTTAGCCTCTGTCGCCTCCCATCAATTCAAGATGTTCTACCTATCAATTGAAAAACGCCTCTATGTTGAACTCTGTGATAACAAAGGTATAATTGTTTTTTACACATGTAATAAATTAACAATAATATTTAGATCCATCTACCCACTTGTTTCAAATGAAGACGATGTTTTCACTATGTAAATTCCATCGCAAATTGTTTCGAATGAAAAAGATGCCTCGCTATGTAAACTCCACCACAAAAAAATGTATGTACATATTTAATTTATGAGAAATTAACTAAGTATTTAGCCTCTGTCGCCTCCCATCAATTCAAGATGTTCTACCTATCAATTGAAAAACGCCTCTATGTTGAACTCTGTGATAACAGAGGTATAATTGTTTTTTACACATATAATAAATTAACATTTATGTGAATTTTAGCCTCCGCTCAACATGATTTGATCATGCATTCCATGACTATACTCCTCCGTTTGTTTATCAATTGAAAATCTGATTCTCTCAACGCTTCTCAAGATGTTCTGTCTATCAAAATGGAAAAAAACGTGTCTACCTCAAAAACCGATCATAACAAAAGGTATAATTGATTTTTAATGTATGTAATAAAATTAATGACGGTATTTTAGCTCATGTGCGTCCAGTTGTATTGATCGAATCCATATTATTCTGTCAGTTCGAGAGAGGATTAACACATATGGTCACTATGCCAATGCCTCAGTGAGATGAAATCCACACGTTGATGGAATCCCATGGTTAACATGTGATAGAAGAAACGAGATCAATGCATTTCCTCGATAGAGTGTGCACTATTTGAAAAACCAGAATTATAAAAGATGGCCTTAGATGGCATGGGAACAAAACATAATTCACAGGATGTATTAAANACGAATTAAACATGGTTCATGTAAGCAATCGAAATATGGAAAATTGATAGTGTACTGCATTGACGAAAACGAAAATGCGTGATAGCGAGGAATATTAACAAATTGTAATGTATGCAAAACATGAAATGTAACCCATGATATTAACAAAATTAGTCATTACAAACAATAAACCAAAAATTATATCAATCAATGTAAATTTGGGCGTGAATCATTTAAGTAGGTCTGAATGTGCTAATTCAAAATGCATTAGCAAGCTGTATCTAAAAATCAATTAGCGAGATCTTCAAAGCACTTAGCGCTAAGTATCAATTAGATGACTCAACGCCCCAACCACCCCTTCGATATTCATGGTCTGTCACGTGACATGTGACGTCATANAATATTCTAGTTTTTATTTTTGAAAATGTTTTTTAAAACGGTATTTTTTATTGTCTTCTTTCTGATGGTGTGATTATACATTAAACTGTTGTAATCTCCTTTGTTTAAAACTTATGAATGCATTATCAAAGAATGATTAAAAAAGTTTGCATAGTGAAATTGAATATTTTTACTTGTATATAAAATTTGTTTTACCTATTTTCAAGTCATTGTATTTTTAACATTAATTGTTATATTGAAATGCAATCTCTTTTTGTTTAATTTGTTCTACATGTATTATCTTCAAATAGTTTTGTTTTCCCAAAAACGAATTAAACATGGTTCATGTAAGCAATCGAAATATGGAAAATTGATAGTGTACTGCATTGACGAAAACGAAAATGCGTGATAGCGAGGAATATTAACAAATTGTAATGTATGCAAAACATGAAATGTAACCCATGATATTAACAAAATTAGTCATTACAAACAATAAACCAAAAATTATATCAATCAATGTAAATTTGGGCGTGAATCATTTAAGTAGGTCTGAATGTGCTAATTCAAAATGCATTAGCAAGCTGTATCTAAAAATCAATTAGCGAGATCTTCAAAGCACTTAGCGCTAAGTATCAATTAGATGACTCAACGCCCCAACCACCCCTTCGATATTCATGGTCTGTCACGTGACATGTGACGTCATCAGCTCTCGACCAATCAGAGGCATTTGTTTGTGGTCTCCTTCCACCCCCCCATAACTACTCACAAGTAAAAAAAATATAGGCACATGGTATTTTAAAGATAGATTGCTAAGAATTTTGAGAAAATTATGAACTAATATTTTGTAAGTGTAGGAGCTCATCAAAATCAGCCATATGCCAAGTGTTAGATCAAATACAGTATTGTTAAAAAATACAAATATTAATATGTGATTGGTTAAAATACAAGAGTTAGAAACTGGAAATATTAATAACACGTGAAATATAGCAAATGAAATCAAGAACATAAAATTTTGAAGATCAAAGGCATACCAATGTTTCTATGTGTAGATGTATTTTGAGATCTAAACCAAAGACCCCAGCTTTGCATGTATATTGAAATTGAAATCAATGTAAAGTGTCAGCTCAACAGTGCTAACATTTCAGCCAAGCCATTTCCACCATCACTTCATTTAGATTGTTGGCTATGATTCCATGATAATATATGAATTTGACAAGCCAAATTGATACTAATTGGTTTAGATAAGTACTATTCAGTGCCAAAAAGCATAAAATCACTTAAAATGCTTCAATTATTGATTGAACATTTTTGAGCTGCATTGTTTAGAGATTATAATCTCCATGGAAACTAGAACATGGCATTTCTGGTCAAAATAAATTTGTATAGAATTTGCTTAATGTAGTAAAAGTTTACTTTAAATGATATTTTAGAAATAATTAAACAAAGTTCTTAAATTCTTTTTTCTTTATTGCACTGATAATAGATGTGTATAAGAGACACCCATTGCTTTACTGTCATTTTGTTTGAATTTATGCACTTAATATTCATGTAGTTTTCATTTTTTTGCAACAATTGGTTGTGATGATAGTGATTTTTGATTATTTTTTCATTAAATATATAATTCTATGCTATGTTGAATATTTTGTTTAATTACATGCATTTTAAATTTCCTATTTTTTTAACTAGTAGCTTACTGAAACTAAATTATGCACATTGATTTTCACTTTGTTGTATCATTAGGATGATATTAACTGGATAAATATTAAACTTTTCAAATCATAGCGGAGTTTATACTGCCATTAAGCAATTTTATTGATTTTGTTTTTCACCTATAAATTATTCTTTCTTAATTTTCGCAAAATTCTTCTAAATACCATGCACTTGTTTGAATAATACACTATTTACAAGCATTTGTACATTTTGAAGACAATCTCAACACAGAGTTTTGACTGATTTAATTATAGGAAATCATATCCAGTGATGGGGAATCAAGTGACAACTACAAGAATAGTGAATCACCTTGAAAAATGTATTCTCATTTATATGGAAACTACACAATACAGGTGAAATGACATCAGCTACAAGTTGGTGAATAATGACTGTGTCATTATTTTTATACCAACTACAATGAGAGTTTATAAGGAATACGTACATTAAAGCTACAAAAATAGAAAAGCCATGTAATGTGAACAATCAATATGGTTGGCAGAAATGGAATTCCTAACAGTCATGATTGATAGTCAGTAATACAGCCATCTAACTTGACAGTTACAATTACCATGTAATATAATTCAGGGCTTGTAGGCACCTCATATGAATAATAAAGCTTGCTATTACATCTAGAGAATTTGGATCTAAAAAGGATTAGCCTATGTTTAGCTATCCAGCTATTTAATGACATGAGTTATTATAATGAATGAATTGGTTGGAAAGCTACAACAAAGTAAACACCCCTACATGTAGACTTAACCTAAGAGCTGCATGACAGAGTAAGCTGAATGTGCATCAGCTCCAGGAATCTCTTTAGTCAAATCTGGGGACCACTGGGTAACTACTTGTGCACTCAGACATTTAGCTTTCTGTTGACATAAAATCAAACCTGATAATATAAAAATAAGATATGAAATGAAGTAAATTCATCACTAAGTAAATCCATTGCATTCTATTTATAATCACCTCTCACAAACACTTAAACATTCAGCATGTACCTGTTCATTGATTCAATGTTGTTTGCAATTCTTTTGCAATGTCATCACTAATTAGCTGTAGTGATTTTGTCTTTTAATTTTCCAAACCATTTGATGATAAACCTTTTGCGCAATTTGTTTTACAAAATTTAAATGATAATAATTGTGTTTGTACAAAAGTATAATTAAATCCCAAGTTCTTTGTTACTTCTTTTTATTAGTCTTTTGTTTAAATGCCATAATGCTACAGTATACAGCCATGCAAGAGCTGTAAATCAAAATAAGCTCAAAACAATGTGCAAAGTAAAAAAGGCAGTGGAAAGTGGGAAACCCATGTAATGTATACATCCACACAAGAGTCATAAACCAAATATAACTGAAAAAATTGGCAGTACTCAAGCATTTAGCAGTCTACAAATGTGTACATCAATGAAAATCCATGCAAACCAAAAAGAAATTCAAAGAAAAGACTATTGTGTAAAGCTAATGTAATAATAGTGCATTCATGAAAGCTTGTATATTTATAAATCCTACTAATAGCATTGCATGTATAATTTTTTGGAAAATGAACTTCCTTTATAATGTAAGTCTATATTTCATATGCCTGTAATGTTTAAGTATGGCAAATATTTTTTTGTTGTGTATTAGTGAAACACAAATTAATTGCATGGAATTTTTACAATGAAATAGCAGTGCATTTGAAAGAATGAAATGTAACACTTTGTATGTAATGTATAGACCACTGAAAAAATGAATTAATTACAAGGATTGTAGATGTTAATCATTAAAACATGTGGAATTTCATACAATGAAATAGCAGCATATTTGAAAAAGTGGAAATGTAGCCCTTTGCATGTTATATATAGACCCCTGAAACTGAATGAATTACAATGATTGTCTATGAAAGTGAATTAAATTTTGTACATAGACTATCTAAGCAATAGAAACATGTGGAATTTTTATGGATAGGAAAATTATTAGTCAGCAATTTATCATCACAAAAAAAGTCAAATCATAGCTAACAATGTCATATATATCAACAAAAATGTGTGCAAACAAGTAAACATGCAAACTAAGTAAAATAAAACATGCAAACTAAATTAGGCCCTCTGTAAATATCACAAAGCTAGTAAGTACATGAATCAACACAATGACAATTTCCATGACATTCCTACAACACCCCCATCAATATCCATCCACAAGAGGGAAAAGGTCAAAGATCTCATCTAGCCCAATTAGAAAAAAGTGACCTTTCCTTCCATCCACCTCTTGACCAATCAGAAAAACTGTCCTCGCCTTGCCATGGCCATTACTACTATTGTCAATAACCTAAAAGAGAAAAAATTTTGCCACAATTTCCCAGTTATTTATCTGAGTAAATTCTTGTCTTATCTGATATTCTATTAAGTTTGAGTGACTTTGCACTTTTACTTATTGTTTCCAATCAATGCTTAATGTCTTCTTGTTATATGCTTTAATAAATATCTATCTCAGAATTTTTTTCATTGGTTAATTTGTATAATCATTAGGAACTATAAAATCACTCAATACAAATAATAAATAAACAGCAAAATTTATAATAATTTTTTCTGAATTTTTTGGAAAATGGTTTTGAATTGTTGATGAAATAGTTAAAGCAACTAAAGGATTTACAGACAAAGGTGGTAGAACCTTTTCAAAAGTAATTAGTCTATCAAATATTTACAATGTTTTTAGCAAAGCTTATATTCAAGTCATTAATTTATAAATTATGATTCAAAAACATACATATAAAAAATATGTACATAAGAAACTGCCTGTAAATTTTCTATTTGTCAATATTTACGTGAATAAAGAATATGCAAAAATTAGAATTATTGTGCAAGACAATATGTTCTATTACATAAATAGAGAATATTTTGATAGTTTTTTCTCCTTAGTCATAAAGCTTTGAAAATTGAAAAATAAATAATAGGTCTTTATATTTTCAATGGAATGCATTTTTCATTTTAAATAAAAGCCTAATTCATACCTTTAATGATCACACCTTTTTGATCATGATACAATGTTATCATGTTTAATAGATCAGTTGAAACTGCAATCAAGAAAACTGAAGATGACTTGTTAATTGACCCATTCCTTTGATTCACTCAAATTGTGTGCTAATTGTACCAATCCTCAATTTTGCATGAAAAATAAAAAATGAATTCAATAACTTGAAAATAAAAATGATATGAAAAAATTTTTGTCATTCAAGTTTATTGAATTCAATCTCACTATATTTTTCTATGTAATGTTGCAACAATTGTTGCTATTGTTGCAGAGAAAATATACACAGAATTAAGCTGGTTTTGAATGTTGAGAAGTAATCTAAAAATGAGATATAACAAATTTCATAACTTCAATAGTAAACTGACAAAGTTAATTATTGATTTTCCTGGCTTGCATGGAAATTGACAAGGAACCATTACATAAGTATTAGTTGAAACAAATAAAATAAAAATATGCATTTTCAGACAAGTGAGAAGCATGTTTTTGAGGTTGTTGAATTTTAAGGGACAGTTGTTTTTTGTGAGCACTTTACCTATGAGAATATTTACAAATGTCATTTAAAAAAAGATTTCTGTAAAAAAGTACAAGCTAACAAAATGTCAATAATTTTTGAAATGTGGTCCTTTTGCAAGTACCCCTGAAAATCAGCCTATAACAGTTGCAGAATTGCCAATAAACTGCCATGTAATAACTTACCAATACCAGTTAGTGTTTTTTTAACATTTTTGTATAATGAGAGGAATTTCCTACTGTGAATTATCAAAAAATAAATTTTAGCCTTTGTCATTAATAATCATGCCAAGAAGAAAATATCTTGCTTTCAGTAGCCACTTATTAGTTTTCTAAGAATTGAATAACTTATTAACAGTAGTGTTAATAGTGTCTGATGTTAATTGTAACAGCCAAGTGCATAGTCAGGATTTACAATTAGTCAAATACCAGAAACACCTAGTTTGCTGAGCTCCAACAGATTAATTGCAGACAATGTGGAATCATTCATAAGAGAAGACATTTCCCAGTTTATGGGAAACTTTGCAATAAATGTGAGGCACCAACCCATTTCTCAAGCCCATCACAGAACATCAAGGAAAGTCATACTTAATTATTCTTGATTAATACTCATGCTTCATTATATGTGAAAATTTGAAAAACTAATCCACAACTAACATCATTGCCACACTAAAACTCTGGAAATCCCCATGGAATGATTGCAGACAACAACCCACGTATGTCTCACCAAATGAAGCAGTTTGCCCAAGAATATTTATTCAAGCTTATCATGAGCAGCCCATAGTATCATCATTCCAATGGTTTGGCAGAAAAGGCAGTCCATATAATTAAGAAAATACTTAGATGTTATGAGGATCCACAATATGGACTATTAATACATAATTCAAGTCCATTGACTGCAATTTGAACATATCCAGCTAAGCTTTTACACATAGCCACAAACTTTGCACAAAAATACCAGTGACCTATGCACTTCTTAGGCCAAGCAGCATGTTTCATCATGATTTAAAGAGAAAAACAAACTGTATCAGCTTAAGCTGAAGAAATATTTCAACAGAGGAACAAGAAACCTGTCAACATTAGAAGGAGAAGACAAAATGATAGTAAAAACACCTTATACTCAAAATGGAACCATATTTCACATGGCTGCTAACCACATTCATATATTATCATGCTTGACTCTGGCAACAAAATTAGAAGGAATTGACAAGATCTGATAAAAAGGAATCAAGACTAGAGAGTTTCATGTAACACCCATATGAGAATATTTTTTTCAGTCTCATTTGGAGTTGAGACTAGCAGTGCAGAGGATTACAAAGAGCAGGACTGTTTCAAACAGAGTAGTAAGGTGGCAGGGATACAATGTCCCAATGGGACACCCTGAAGTTCTCGTAACTCCATGACTATTTGCCATGTGGTAATGGAATGATTCTATTGGATGCCATCTAGTCATGAAATATTTTTAACAAAGTTAAATTGAACAAATTAATTTTTTGACGAAATGTTTATTTTTTGGTTTTTCAGGATTTAGACAAAGTGATATAAATGACAGTAAATGTTTTTGACAAAACTAAATTGAGCAAATTAATTTTTTGACAGTTTTTATTTTTTTAGGTAAATGACATATTTGCTTCTGTTAATATACATGTTCATTGTAATAATGTTTTAACTATGCAATGCTCTATATTAAGGAAAATTATTCATAGATGTAAAAGCCAACATTTGGGTATAACATTTGTATAGACATATATTTCAAAATGTATTAAAATTAATCAAGGATATAGTATGCAAGAGGTAGAAAACAGCAATTTCATTAGCAATTGTGTATAAATTGTACTAATGCAAAAGTATACATTACAGAACAACTCTGAGTGATGAATTTCTTAAGCCATGTTTGCTGGAACAAAGTTTAATCATGCAACAAGGAATATAATTGATAGAAGCAAAACTTGTTTTCCAGTAATATCCAAACACAAAGTGGAGAAATATTTTGCTAGACTTAAATACTATAGTCACGTGAAATAGATGTACATTTTCAAAAACAAGATAGAAATATTTGCCAAAGCATATGAAATATACCATTGATAAATCAATAAAAATTGAAATGTCTGATATACATGACAAAGGAAAGTTTGTTTTCACCAATATCCAAAATAAACAAATGGAATATATTGTATATGAGCTGCTTTTGTGCAAACCAAGTTGTTCTGCAGAGCTTCACTGCATCTACGAAAATTTCACAGAAGTATCACCATTTATTTTTCATAGTTGACATGGGAAATCATGATGCCAGAACTTGTTATCCAGATTATTCAGTACATAGTAAGCTGATGTATCTATAATAGTAATGCATTAATTTGCCCTTCCAAAATTACTGTTTTTCCATGTTGAATTAGTCTTTCTAAATGCATAAAATGTTTGTAAATACTGTATCATTCAGACACAAAAATCCAAGTGCATGGTAATTAGAAGACAAGTTGCTAAGAATTTTGAGAAAAAAAGTCATTTAAGTAAGCCTATGTATCCATAATATTACTGCATTAATTCACCCATCCAAAATTACTTTTGTGCCCAAAGCACTGTTTTATTTCTACATGACAAATTAAGAGATTCAATAAAAGTAATAATTTATTCATTTGTAAGGTTTCCTTCTGTAAAGCCAATGTTATGAAAATTGCATTTGTAACAAAAGCATAATGCTGCTAATGAAGAAAGAAGATCAGATGATTAGTCAAAACTAAGATCGAATTATGATTACTAATTAGAAAACAATTTAAGTTTAATTATCAGATTATCTTTGTAAATGCAACCAAGTAATAACATAGCAAATTAGTACTTGTCCTCAAATTTTGATGAAACAAAGGGGGTGAATTTGCTTCTATTATTTTTAGCCATTTTGGCAGACAATACAAATTTGAATTTCGAATGACAGGTACTTTTGAAAGTTAACTATAAATAGGTGAGAAATCATTTTGGAAATTGTTGAAGTAAATTCTTTGAAAATCTTATCTTTAGATTTTATACTGGTTTGCTTATCTATACAGAATGTCAAGCTAAATGGTAAATGCAGTAGTAGAGGTCTGGGCACATATTGGAAGCGACTTGAGGGTCTTTGATCCAAACCATGAACCTGCATTTATGTTAGGTATACGAATAGGAGTTTTTCTCAGTTTATCTGGCTATCGATTCAATCGTTTACATTTAACCAATAATTAACATCAGCACAAAAGGGCTGGATAGCCTACTGTAGGTTATACATATTTTATCTCATAGATTTAGATGACCTATAATAGACTGATAAATAGACCGAGCATGTATTATGTTATTTAAATGTAAGGTAGGAAGCTGCAAGTTATTATGTAACTTATTTTAATTAATTTATCTAAAGCCAATAGTTTTCAGTAATGGCTAAAGTAATAATTATTAAGCACCAAGTGACATTGCAAGGTTGCAAAGTGACATAAATACACAATACAAATTGAGTTTAAGTCAGTTACAATTGGCATTGAGAACTGCACCGAGTTAGGATAGGGAACACATAAGAACTTCGTTAAGTTGAGGTTGGGAGCTACCTAATTCAGCAATGGAAGCACGAGTGAGGTGATGCAGAGATCAGAGTTGGCCGGAGGCCACATACACACCAATCACGGAGAACAGCTATGATGGCAAAGTACCTAAACAGTATTCAGTTATTTTAGTTAAGTGAAGATTAACAGAAATGCATACAACAAATAGTTAATATGCGTACATCCCTACCTGCATAGAACAGGAAATAATAATTTAAAGAATAATTTAACCTAAGTCAACGCTTGGTAGCAGATGCTACAGCACTACTTTGGGTTTTACTATAATGACATATACAGTGTCATTCAAAAGTATTGCACCAAACAATTTTTTAATGTTTGTAAATTTACCATCAATTATTATAGTCTTTTTTAAAACCTTCACCATAAGTACATATATATTGACTATCTAAAGAATGTAGTAATGTTTTGTGTTAGAAAATCACCTGCATAGCTGACATATGAATTAAAACATTGATTTTTATTCATAGTAAATCAGTCCAGAATGTCTAACTGTTAGGCAGGAGAGGTGGCAGAGTTTTTATTATTAATTAATTATTAATTTATACTGCTGTTCTGCTTATTAATTTGCAACCAATCAGGTGTCAGTTATTATAATAAGAAAAGCAAACACACAATACAGCTTGTTAACAGTTTATACTGCATTGCGTCCGCCAGAATTCAACATGACTAAGCAAAGAGAGTTGTCCAAATCTGAAAGGGAGAAAATCATCACTTTGGCGACTAATACTAGCAAGACACACAGAGAAATTGCAGCAATAATAGGCGCTTCTCATTCTACAATAACTCGCATCATTAATCGTTTTCAACAGACTGGTGAAACTACCTCAAAACAAAGAAAAGGCCGTCCAAAAGTAACAACTCCACGTACTGACGCCGTAATTCATCGTCATGCAGTTAAATCGCCATTCATTACAGTGAATGAAATTAAAGCTGAACTTGGTTATCAAGGTGCAAATGTTTCCACGAGCACTATTAAGCGTCGCTTACAATCTTCTTTTGCTGCCCCAGCCCGCAAGCCTTCCAAAAAGCCCTTACTTATGGTCACAATGCGGAGAAAAAGACTAGCTTTCTGTAGAAGATATCAAATGTGGACCTCTCAAGACTGGAAAAAAGTTCTATTCAGCGATGAAAGTACATTTAAGCTTAACCGAAACACCCACCAACACGTTAGAAGACCATCAGGCAGCAATCCCAATGACCCCAGATACACCATCAAAACTGTGAAGCATCCCCCGTCTGTTATGGTCTGGGG
>CABFPE010000426.1:253524-284739 GCA_900660155.1 Hofstenia miamia
ATATATATATATATATATATATATATATATGGAATGAATTATTAAAACAAATGGATTAAAAAACTTTTATATTGATATTAAATAATACTTTTGCCCATATAATAGAAACTAATACCGCCATAGTTCAAGTTGATTATTTGTAAACATTTACTCTTTTGTTTTATTCTATGTTGCTTTGTACTTGACGCTTTCAGAATTGTCAGCTTCCACTTTGACTTATTTATTTTAACGTACATCCTTAGATTTTCGATATTGGAGACAAGTTTGAAAATTTTTGAAATTTCTAAATGCACTGTATTTTCACGAATCAACCTTTGACAATGGTTGTTAGCCAAGGTTAATGTTTGCAGACTTGTTTGAGTAGCTTTTGGACGTTAGAATATATATTGATAAAGTATGAAATAGAAGTTTTTCTTGCTCAATACAACATTAAACGACCATTAAAATACAAAATTGAGAAGATCGTTGAAAACTTAGCAAATGAGTGCCTTTTAATGCATCACAAAAGCAAGCCCTGCTTTTAAATAATCTAGTAATCCGCATGTATAAAATATTGGCTTACTAAATTTTCAAAACGCGAATCTATACACCTATAATAATGGATTCGATTTTGTTGTGAATCTATACACTATTTTGAATTAGGTGTCACCATGCTTTAAATGGTTAATTAAGGAGTGTCATATATGCTAAAATTGCGAAAAAATCATTTTACTAATGTATGACATTTATTATTTATTTAGTTCCTAAAATACTAAAAACACAACATGGTTTATTTAAAGTTTATTCATTTATTAAATATCTAATACAGCCCATTGAAATCACCGTGCATAGCGCGGGCAGTTTCCTAGTATCTTTAATAATTACTTCGAAGATTGATAGATCGAACCGCAAAAATTTTTTGTGTTTAGATAAAAATTCTAATGGCTCTCAACACATATCAATTAATTTGTGGAATAATTTAGATTATGAAAAGCAAAAAGAAAAAAACTATAAAAATTTTAGAAAAAAATTGAAACGGTTTCTTCTAAGACAATGAACATTAGGGGGCGATAATACACTTCATGCATTCGAAACATACATCCAACATTGAGCACCTACACAAACATTCACTCAAACATTGATTATATTATTATAAATTGTACATATTAATTTGTAATTATTTATTTGTTTATATTTTATTTTTCTTTTGTCATGTCTTAGTTTGTAGATTTTTGTATACATATATTGCGCAATAAATTTGCTCTGACTCTTATCTAGCACCAAAAGTTTGCATTAGTTATATTAAAAGGAAGTTAAGCCACATTTTTCAAGAAAAATAACTTTCGCACAAGTGAAAATTTGCTCTTTCAATTTAATTAAGTGAGTGTTCATATTACGCCAACTGTTTAAGATATAACTTCCTTTAAAATTGCATTGTATTATAATTATAAACAATGATTTAAAAAGTCACTTCAATCAGTCTCAGAAACCTTGAGTCACTAATGAATCTTAAAAGAATTTCAAACTATGGCTTGAAAATAACTTCGGCAGAAAATGATTGCAAAAACATTAATAGAATAAAAAACTTTAAAAATCAACAAGAAATTTACATGCGAAAAGTAGAATTGAAAAGACAATGTCAAAAACTTAAATTTGTAAAATAAACAACCTTTTCATCATGCCTGTCAATTAAATAACACTATTTCTAAAACTGCACTAAGGAATTTCATTAAGCTAAAAAGGAATATTTAAAAATTCATCAAAAGCGAACAATTACTACAAAATTTTCATTTTACAAATTCAGTCAGGTGACCATATAAAACTCTAAAATGATGACAATCATACAAATGTTTCATAAAATCTTTATTAGAATGGCTACCTGACCAAAGTAAGCACAGCTACAAAAAGCATGTCTCTGCATTAGATCAAACGTGCAACATTTGTGTAAAGAGGCTTATTTCACTTTCGGAGTGTCATATTCACAGATTAATTAAGCCGAATAGTTTAGACATGCATTAAGTTATTCTAAATTAATGCATGTTGCACATGTGGATAATCTAGTGACATTGGATGTATTAAGTTTTGGGAGCAGTGACATAGTCTCTTATGTAGGACGTAGGCATAAAACCAGATTGAAGTTCTTCTGCACCGCTTTCTAATGTTATTAAATGCTGAACATGAGTCCAATCATCAGGAATAGGCTCTCCTAAACAATCAAGTCTTTCACCCTCAACCACTACAAAGCTGCCATCTTCAGATGTGAAGGGATAAGCAGCATAACAATGACCTACTATCTGCTGATCAACTGGAAGAATTTGATAGGGGCACTCTTCATAATCTTCACATTCGAAGTCATCGTCGCTTGAAATTCCATGTGACGATGTTCGTATTGAAGAAGGCTGATTGACTTGTGACCTTTTGTAGTCTTCGCTTGAAGAGCTGTGAACATTACCATTCGCCTGTCGCTGGGCGTACAACAAATGTTTTTGCCACTTCCCCAGTTCTAACCGCGCTGCATCCAATGATTTTCCAATATTTACCATTTCCTGACAAACTGGCTCTGTATCTCCCATATTTGGATTTTTACAGTACGTAGATTTAAGGTTACGCAGTGCTTCTTGCTCAACCTCCAACTTAGTTACTGCTGATTGTGATTGGTCAATTCGGAACTTTAGTTTAACTAATTGTTCTGAAAGTGGTAGCTGTGAATACTCGTGAAGTTCAGCTTCATTGCCGCTATTGGGTGTCGTCGAACGTTTCATGAAGGGGATTCTAATTTTCTTCTTTTTTGTGCCCCTTGTAGTTGAGTCGCGCGCCAATGTAGAAGAACTTTTACTTCCGGAATTGGACAAATCCTCAGACTTGGAGGAAGCACGGGATCTTTCTTCAGGATCAGCATAATTAATATATTCAAAATCAGAGGGCATTTTTGAATTAGTTCGATGCTTATCAACAACAGCATTTGAGTCCTGCTTTTCGGAGATTTCTTCAGCAGCCCTAGTAATGGCTTCATAGGACTGACTTGAAAATGGAATGGTGAATTTGTGCAGGTTCCCAAATTCCAGCATCATTTGACTAAAATGCTGAATTCGATCAGTATCAAGATTCTGAATATCATCGAAAATGGCCGGCATCTTCTCATTGTAGTGAAGATTTTTATAATCATTTGTTTTTTGTAATTGATCGGAATATTCTTTTGCGCATGCCTCCATAATGCTGACCTTGTTCATAAGAGTCTGTTTCGTTTTCAAAACTAGAGCTTTCGTAACATTCATATCACGATCAGCCTAAATTTAAAACAGTTAAAATATTAATTAAGCACTTCAAATTGAAATATATAGCGAACATTAAATAGTTTTATTTTGATTTAAACGAATAGCTTTGATTTATATCGTCGAAATTAATTAAGCCCCTACAGTTTTAAAATATTTATTTGCTATACGGTGAAAAACAAAGGCCTTCCACCAATATTGGAAAACTACACATTATAGACAATTACTTGGGGATAAATATGCTAAGTACATCTAACCCCAGTTCCCAACTGCTTATATTTTGAACGTTTATCAAGCGAGGAGTAGTCGGAGGAATTGAAATCAATGGAATATGTTAAATTTAATGCAGTCGACTGGCGTGGCTAGATTTCACATTAATAAAGTGATAACAAACGGACATAAGATTGCGTATTTCGACTAACATACACGTAGAATACACAGCAAAGATAATAGTGTCCGCACTTATAGCCAAATAAATTTAACATCTAGACAGTAACAATCAGAAATCTTTCCTTTAAACAAAAAATATTGTGCGAAATTTGGTATAAAATAGCGATTTGCAATGTATGGACCAGGTGTCTACTAAAAACGATTTTGCATGTATCACATGAAAGAAGTAGTACATATGTAGTGTCTAAAGAAAAACAAGAAGGACGGAGATTAAATTATACAGAAAAGATTAGTCTCTCTACAAAAACAAGGAAAATTTAGCGTACATTAGTGCGTATTTTTAAATTTGCTAATTTTGAATTAAAAATCTAATCAAAATAGTTTAATGTGGTCTAAGTCAAATGTTGAGGCTAATTTTATAATCATACTATTTTAAACTGCTGATATTTTGTCGATTTTCTTGATTCATCTAATCGCAAGTGGCCTCTATAATGCTCATAAACGGAGTCCAGGAATTTTTCAAATTTGTCAACATTTTTGGTAACGAATCTGCAAAGTTGAACAAATTATGCTAGCTAACAAACTCGGAAGAGGGACTAAAAAATAATCACAACCGACAATTAATTTGAAATACGACCAGTGGTGTACCGAAAGAGGGGACATGGTTTACAATCTCCATTTTTAATGTTATGTCAATTATGTCAATGGGTCAACTAATGTATTTATACACTTAATTGGTTACTGCCCATTTTAATTAAATGTTCCATGAACCTCAATTGTGAAAATAACAATAACCAAACTAAGGAAAACATTTTCAAGACTTCAAAATATTCTACACTTTGCTAATTGCAACTCACTTTACTACATTCTCCCATAAGAAGTTTGGGAGTGGGAGGGGATATTATTGTAGACTATTTTATGGTTGAAACAGGAGCTGGTGTTATGTGCACAACATGCAGCCCTGGTTCAATTACTTGATGAGCCTGTTATTGCAAAGATGGCTCATCGAAGCTAGACAAAGGCTTTTAATCATGGCATACGTTTATTGATGCTCAGGTGCAGGCTAGAATATTTTTCTAGAAAGGGCTTCGTAAAACGATTATAATAAAATGATTTATCTGGAAGTTATACAAAATCTAATCAGTTTTTGCAAAAAGTGAAAGATTTATATTTATGCACATGAGAGCTAGTCTGTTTACGACAACCTTTAAGCGAGCAATTTTTTTTAAAAAGGATTTTATCGTATGAAAACCAATGAAAAATTATTCTTTATTAAAATATTCATATAACAAATCCGCAATTTCATGCTTAGATGGCTTAAACCCACTTCTGCTAATGCTCACGGTCAATTGTATACGGTTAAGACAGGCCACCATTACTTTGAGATCCTGCGTCAATGCGAGACAATCAACTCTGAAAAATACATGCAATTCCTAAGAATTTTGGAAAATCATCCGAAGACATTGCCCATATTGTTTCAAAACGTTCGACTGATTCAAAACAATGCACGACCACACGTATCGCCAACCACCACAAAATTTACAGCATTTCGAATGGAAAAGGCATTGAAAGAACTGGAAGAACACTTGGAAAGAGTTGAGTATGTTTAGGAAATTCGTAAATTTTGAAATGACTTTGTAACTGATAATAAAGATTTAAGGAAAACGCGGTTTTCTACGACTTAGGTGCGTTCAGACGAGAACCTTTTGATGTATATCATTTGATATACGTCAAAAAGATGCTCGTCTGAACGCACATCGTTCAAATTAGCATACATCAAAAAGATGCTCGTCTGAACGCACATCGTTCAAATTGACGCACAAACAGCTTGCATCTTTTTGACGTAGTTCAAAAGATTCTCGTCTGAACGCACATTATTCATTTGAACGATCAGTAATTAACGATTTTGTTTTGGAGACAGATTGTCTCAAGTAGCCGTGAGTCTTAAAATACGAGGATTTTGAAGCTCAACAATTTTAACTTCAAAATGAACCCTGACGATATTGAATTCTAAATGTTCCAATTTTTTTAACAAAAAGCAGTTATTCCTTTCAATGAAGGAATATTGATTTTTCACAAATTTTGCTACTGAATTGTCAATATATTTTACATGCGTGTAGAACTAATTAAAATTACTTATAAAACAGAATTCAAGCATGTATTGAAATTTAATTATATTGTTCAATTGTGTAATTACAACGAAACTTTTAGGACCTCGCGAAATCAACATTTTGTGAGTCGGTTCGGTTTGGTTCACATAAAATACTGCGATATCAATTGTATATTTTGCATATACATATATATATATATATATATATATATATATATATATATATGTAAATATATATATATGTATATATAATTCATATGTAAAATGGAATAGTAATTACAAATATGAATGCGTTTTAGTGAAATTCGTTTCTGATAAAAATGGAATTTTAAGTCAGTCCATGGAAATGTTTAATATCACCAGTATATTAGCTTATAAATGTATAAATTGCTTATGCAATGGAACGGACCTTTCTACATCGAGCATAAATTAAAAGGATTGAATTTCATAATTATAATTTTTGCATTGCAAGAAAATAAATACACCTTAATACGAATGAGCACATTTTGTAAATCTGACTTTTTAAAAAAAATCTGTAAGTAGCTCGTTTTTGTGAAAGTATTTACGACAACATTTTGTGGGCTAATCAGCCATATAATTGTAGCTGTATTATTAATAGAATTTTCTTAATAAATTTCGTAATTTTCTAAACTGCTATATCTTAAGCCTCAAACAGAAATTTTCCAAGTTTTCATACACCAAGTATTGACCCGCGGGCTTGCACACAATACACAGCCTACTTTTAAATAACGTACCGATAAAAATTTTAGGCAAGATACCACGTTATCAGTATTTTTCGGTATTGTCATAATATAGCGGTATTAGTTTCAGTATTGGTATACCGCCGGACTCTAGAACTTTATACAGGTAATTTCGTTTTTTTGAACAATCAGTAATTAACTACTTATTCTAGGCAATATTGTATAACAACATCTATAGAATTAAACATCCAATCAAATTTGTTTTTGATTATAATGTTTTGAATCAGTAATTGAGGTGTTGATTATAATCTTCCCAGTGATAGAAAAACACAATTCCTATTAAACTTAATTGCTGAATAAACAAGTGGCCGTGCATCAAAATAATGCTCGTCTGAACGCACATCGTTCAAATTAGCATAGATCAAAAAGACGCTCGTCTGAACGCTCCCAAATTTTGATAGATGCATCAAAAAAGCATACATCAAAAAGATGCTCGTCTGAACGCACTTTCATCAAAAGATGCGCATCAAAAGGTTCTCGTCTGAACGCACCTTTAGCCTATATATTTTACATCCTGCCCTTTGCGATAAAAACATTTATTTCAATAATTTTACATCTTATCATTTTTAAATCAACGCTCTTATGAATGTAGATATTCATCTAGATATGGACGTGCATTGTTCTGATTATAATTATTTCAATTTCCTTTTTAAAGCAATATCGGTTTATGAAACTTGTCAGATGCAGGCATCAATGCTAAATTACACGAGAAAAATAATCGCTGTGATACCGATCCAGAAGATCCAAACTTCACCAAGATGCAGTTCCTCAACCTGTCATTGAAGATCCAGAAGCTATACAGTTTCAACAACATTCGGATCCCAAATTTTTCTTTAAAATCCAGAACCTGTCTTTTGGAAAGCATCTGATTTTGACGATATTTAGAAAGAAGACGCACCGAGTTTCACCTTAGCCTATGGAAGAAAATATTATTGAAATTACCATCACATTTCTGATGAAAATGAATGATATTATTACTCGAATATGTCTAATGATCTCATATTTCTTCTGTGTTTTGTTTGTTCCAGATACGTTTCAGAGAACTTTGTACCTCCAATAAATTAACTAGTAAGGAATCATAATTTACTACACAAAATAGTAGAGAATCCCATGATGTTGCGGTATATGAAATATAAGAAATAAAAAAGTTACGCCACGCTGCAAACCAAAGAATGCCAATTACATATCTCCACGAATGCAGAACAACCTAATTTTATTCACTGTTATTAGAAAATCGCAGCCGAAATTAAAGCTGCAAAATTCCGTTCCCCTGGTACTGATGAAACTGAAGATATTTCTAGTTGTGAGCTGATGGCAGTGACAGTGCGGTTTGTGAATACTAAAAAAAAGAAATTAGAGAAAGCTTCGTTGACTTGGTTGAGATTAGTTCTACAACCGGTCAAGCATCGAGTGATACCATTTTGGAGCACATCATGAAACCTAAAGTGGATCATAGCGACATGGTGCATCTGCCATGAGTGTAATATACATGGGAACACAAGCTCCTATTCGTAAAAAATGTCCAAGTGTTCTGTATATTAATTGCTCGACGCATTGGTTAATACTGGTACTATCAAAATCAGTTGACATGATTAAAGTTAGACAAACTATAACTACACTACAAGAAAGCTGCCATTCTTCAATAATTTAGCCCAACGTATGAAGGAAACCGTTTAAAAATTGTATCCAGCTTTTCGTTATAGCCGATAAAGGTAGTATTGCTCAACCAGATGAATGAAGCGGTATGATTCCGTTTTCGTCATTTTGGAGTTGTACTATGCTTTGGCAGAAGTCCTAAACCATAAACACGAACCTGTATTGTCAAATTTTATTATAGATCCAACATTTCTTGTCACAATCGTTCGTTCTATAGTAAAAAGTAATATTGTGAATATTATTGAGGTCATTCGGTTGACAAAGGAAGTGTTCATTGCTTTTAATCACAAAAGTTAGCAACATCCGTTCTGTTGTCCTTACATTGACAGTGGATCTCAGACCAGTGTTGGTCATTTAATTTAATCCTTTAAAAGGGTCAATAAAAGATGCTTTAAATAATCCTTTATTTAAACTAGATTAGTTTAAATGATTTTAGTTTAAACCATCCTTTAACCATCCTTTAAAAGACACCCTCTAGTTTAAACTAATCCTTTTAAAAAAGTCCATTATAAAAAGGAAAATAAGTACCAAATCAGCAAGGGACGTTCAATTTTACATAATAATATAGTAGTACTGATAACCTCCCGGATGTAGATTTATAAGGCACATTACGTATACTAGAAGGGGGAAATAAATGAATGACAAATTCTTACGTCATTTATACTTGCGTACAAAAACAATACACATAAACAGTTCATTTGATTCTCCCTATCTTTTTAACGTTATCTTAAATCATGCTTTTATTGAGCTTTCACATACCTTCTTCAAGTTTAGCATTAGTTACCTTCCTTAAATGATATTTTAATTGGGTTTTCGCACAATCCCTTCAAGTTTAGCGTTCTAGCATGGTTGTGAAAGGGCTACTTTTTCGCGAAGAGAGTAACTCTATTGACTCACGAGATGAAAAACATGACGAAGTGGAAGCATTACAAGTAGAAGGGCAATACATCAGCAAATCCAGCCCAGAATCAAACCTATTTCGGAATTTCATGAGATGTGGAGCACATCGCCATAATAATGCCATTTGGGACGCAGTAAAAGATGCTAAATTTTTCGACCAATTGAAGGCGTTTTGTTCTAAAAACAAAGGTACTAAATCGGCAAACACTGGATGGAACGGACATCTAACCCAAACGGAATACGCCCACAAAAACGAAGACATTTTAAACAGGGACAGACCAGAGCACTAGAGCGTTCTCACTGCTAGATCCACAAGCAGTGAAATTAGTTTTAGTATCCAGAAATATGGCAGATTTTTAGAAAACCAAAGCATTTTGGCTGATTGTGTTATTTCTCTAATTCAAAAAATGGAGGCACTTCTAGACAAATTCAGTCATATTCATTTGCATTCATCAGGAAGTCAGAAACTTCTGCTGTCGCTACAAGTGTCAATGTCATCAATTAAGTTGTTTGGCG
Organism: Hofstenia miamia; assembly: GCA_900660155.1. Lineage (NCBI taxonomy): Eukaryota > Metazoa > Xenacoelomorpha > Acoela > Hofsteniidae > Hofstenia > Hofstenia miamia. Next base: position 263,109 of record CABFPE010000426.1, read on the forward strand.
ATTTCTCTGACGTTTTTTACGCGGCAGCTCTTTTGAGTTAATCCAAGAATCACGCTGACCACTATCGCTAAACAATAAGGAAAAAGCACGTGCTTGATCTCAGGTATTAACTCGAAACTAAACAGTTTTGACTATACCTGATGTCGACGAACCACCAACAGCAAGGCCACGGTTGGAAATAGATGATCCTATAGAAGAGGCACGTATTTCCTTGGGACTAGAAAATGCACATAGATTGCAACTTATAATTACACCACCAAATACCATGGACGACCAAATTACTGAATTTGAACTCACCATAGACGAGGACATGTGTGCTTTTGAGTTTTTCAAAAGCAAGAAAGCAGAGGAGAATTTTCCTCTACTTCAGCAAGCAGCAAGAGTAATTTTGTGAACAATTCCATCGGCTGATGTAGCAGAAAGAGCGCTTTTTCGGGCAAAAGTGTTGACCTGCAACCGGAGATGCAATTTATTGGAGAGGTATTTACGGACTAGGCTGCAATGTACATGCGAATAAATATTTTTAACTTTTTGCGATACATTTTAGCATTTCTTTTTGTTTTCGTTTACATTTGCAGAAATCATTTTTACTTTCCTTTAAATATTAAAATCAAACTAAAAATACTTTTAAAGGATCCTTTTTCAAACCAATAAATCCTTTTAAGTTTTATTTTCCTTTATTGCGAGTTTTAATGGCCAACACTGTCTCAGAAGAAGAACCGGAGCATAGATGATCGTCTATTTCCCATGCCAAGTTGCACTGGCCATTACTCAAGAGCAACATACCAACAAATAATATCGGTCAATACTACAAAATCGCGAAATGATATGAGATATAGCGAGCAAAGTTGGTTATTCCCAGGTGTGGAGTTTTTCCTGTACGGTAAACGCTTTTCTAATTTATCTAGACAAAACATTTTTATCAGAATAAAGCCTATTTTAAATATTCTACAATAAATTCATTTTATAAACACTAATTTTTATGTATCATTAAAAAAACGTTTATATATTGTTTTTCAGGTGCGTTGAAACTGCTTTGGTAGACATTACTGCTTCTATTGCACTCTATGACCATTTTTCATCAGGAGGAACATTGACTGCAAAACGTGTTCAAATGCTGGCAATGCAAATAGAATGTCGTGGAACTAAATAATCGCCCGATTGAAATCTTGCGACTAAAACATCTAACCAAATATTGTCATCCTTTTACAAACCCTACAAACGTTTCTAATACACCAACAGTTGAGCGTTTTCTCAGTGAATTGCGATTCTACTATGGGGAAGACCGCCGAAATGGTCTGACCTTACTGGCATTTTACAAGGCTGTACATCGTGAATATTACATAGTAGAGCATTAGTCTTGCAAATTCTATTTACATTGACAATTTGATAAAATTATTTTTTGAATAGCAGCTATTTTGTATAAATGTGAAATTAACCAAGTAGAACATATTTAAATTCTTTCTCAAATATCTAATAGAAATTTCATAACAATTAAATTGTACAGTACATTTCCGGACAGGGATAATAAACAAAAATTCGCGCCTAAGTTGTTTTGACTCTGTAGTCTGAATTCATCAAATGAAATTTGGAACAATGTTTTGAACTTTCACATTAACCGATTACTAAAAACTTCCCTGTAAGCAAGTTGATTAATAATACTGATGAGTGAACCTTAATACCAATAGTTGGCTTGTTAATCAAAGAGTTTCATCGCGGGTGAAGTTTTTGGAACTACTTGTGTTTGCTGGGTGCGTGCATGAGTGTTGACATACGAGAATACAAAATAAAAAGTGGTGAAGCAATAAAAAACTAACCATTTTAAAGGAATTCCTAAACAAAAAACATAGGAATCAGAAAGAAAACGAATCGCTAAAAAGCCATCAGCAATGTATAAATAAAACGATATATTCAAGATTATACGAAAGTTCACAATGATACTCCAAGATCTCAAATGTAGCAATGAGAAAACAGAGGTAAAGAAATTGGATTTTCTCCTAGAACAATGACGATTGAGATAAACGAATTAAAACGGTCATTATGTGTTAATGAAAGCGATCACCCCTAATATTGGATACATTTAGGAACTGCCATAAGTTGTTATACAAAATATATTTGTCAATATATTATTGATTAAAAACTACAACCAATCAAATTTTACATGGGAACCTGGGATAGACATCGGGTATCAGACTTTACCCAACCCAACGTCGGGTACAGTAATTTGGATTGGGGCTGGGTCGGATACACTCATGGAGCAGGCACTGTCGATTAATTGTCGGTTATGATGAACTGGATAAAATGCAATATTATTTTTAAGCCAATGACGATAGCTTAAATTATTTTACGGGTCCTTTAGTCTCGCAAATATAAGCATACGAACATACATCATCGAAGCACAAGGGAAATACATACTACGTTAATAGTCCTTCATGTCATTGGCCACACTAATGACGTTTAAGACACGATTAGCACGAAACTGTATTTAGAGCAAGTTTTTACAACATAAATTCTTTAATTACGCCTAATTATTTTTACTTCCTGTAAAGTTATACATTCACCATTCGAATGGGCATTCTCTCAAATTCTTGTAAGTCTATATAGGTTTGATTTAAAAGATCGTAATGTTGATTTATTTTGCATGTAATTGTTGGTTGTCAAAAAACAATAGCAATCTTTAATGGAGTCATGGTTCAATTGTTATCAACTGTCAGTCAAAACATTATTTGCCTCAAACAACGCTCTCATGGGTTGCAAGCCTTAATTCAGGAATTTTAAAAACTCCCTTCTAAAATAGACCTAAAATAGGCCTAACACATGGTTTCGACTTCAGTTCAAATGTTTTCAATCTTTACTCTTTACTGAGTTCAATTTTTGTTTGTCCAATGGGATGCAAGTATTTGCAGGAGGTGGCATTTTGCAAGCACTGTCGATTGTCAGAAATCCGAATTTAATTCATTTACGGATACTCTAATTTACGTTTTGAAGCTTGGTTATTAGGTCAGCTGAGTTAAATAAAGAAGATATTCAAAAGCTGATTGCGAGCAATTTAGTAGACAGAATGCAAAAAGGGGATTTAATTGACTAATGACGTTCTAACAAAGTTCAAGTATAGTTACCGCGCCATCACCAAAAACACAGAGAATAGATTTATTGCAACACCGGACAGAAGAACATTAGGTATATCAGTCTGAGTTTGAAAGATGGCGTCAATCGGAACAAAATATCTCCAAAGAAAAATTTGACATCATTCAATTCTGGAACAAGTCAGAGATCATAAAAGACATTCCAAGAATGAGCAAACCGGCGAAAAAACTTTTGTATATTCCGCTCTCGTCCGCATCGCCTGAAAGGGTCTTTGCGGATGCCTCAATAATACTTAGAAAGCGACGTCAACAAGTTGCCCCATCAACTTTTTAAGAGGACAATTTTTGCACTAATAGCGTTTTTTAATTTTACTGCAATTCTATTTGCACATTTTTGTTTGTAATTCATGTACATTTTTTATTGAGTGTTTACTTTTCTTCGGGTCATGTAGGGTAAGGGAATCAATATTCGGTTCAGTTTCGGTTGATCAAATTGTGTGTCTGGTCAAGTCGGCCCGGTTACAGCTATTTTATTGAATGCCCATCACGGTTGGGAACAACGAGCTTATGTAATTGCGGAGCATTTATGAGTAAAAGCTTGTCAAACGCATACAGATCATTTGGCTTAAATACTAAAAAATTAATATGTAATAAAAAATCTATTGTTGCTACACTCTCTATCTTAATTTGTATTTTTATCATATAAAAACGTATGCTAGATCCTGCATCTAACAAACAGTTATCGCCATTATGCGGTTAATGTTGAAAATAAAAATGGCTAATAACTTAGTTGTCGCTATGTAGAAGTTAATAAAAAATAGCCACACAGTAACTTTTCATGGTTCACAACTGATTGACAAAACTTTTGCAAGACACTACTCGTGACCTACCAAATTTCAAGGAGATAATAAAATTGGTGAATTTTTCTTCGAATAATATTTAAAATTTAAAGCCAAATTAAAAATTCAAGTATTTGAAGAACAAGTGCGGAATTTTAAAATGCATTAGGTATGTATATATATCTATATAACAACTTATATTTCACATTAAAAATACATGTGGAGAATTTGATAAATTAGTAAAGCAATGTCTGCGAAATTTCTGTTTCAAGAAACTAATAAAATGTCTATTGCATTCTAAGCAGGCATTTAAAATGTTTTTAAGTTACATTAAAAAGCTAAAAATAAAGATACATAAGTATTAATAGTTTTCTATCAATTCATCCTTTTTAAATTCAAAACAACTGTAATCATGTAAAAAATAAATTTTGTTTGATGAATTGATAGGAGAACAATTATTTAACGTGGATTTGTCAAAATTTTTGGAAAATCATGTGAATACTAAGAATTAGAATAAGTTAAATAAGTAATTTGAATTATGTGTTTGTTAGGTCACTAAGATGTAGAACAAATGGAATATCTCTCAATTAATAACTTAAACGGCCCTAAATTGCGTGATAAGCACTAACGATTTCATGATCACTACGAATTACTGTGGAAATCTCCCTGTATTTGAATAAATTTTTAATGCTTATGTTGTAGAAAAGCACGCTGATTTCAAATTTCCTAATTAATTTTTGATAAGTTCGTAAAAAATGATTATGAAAAGTGCAAATTTCAAATGACATGTGGAATATATTACTTACTTTTTCGAAAGTTGCTTGAGCAGAGTCGCGCTCTTTGCAGGACCTTTCAAAAACTTTCTTTTTGCTTTCAAGAACTTGAATGCTTTGTTTAAGATGAGAAACTTGTTCACGACCCTTAATTTGAGTCTGCTTGCGCCTGTTTCGAAATTCAGTTAAAGACTCATAACCTGAACTAGATATTTTGCTTTCTAAATCATCACCTAACTGTTCTAATTGAGCGGCTAAATCTGATATCTGTAGGAGTAATTCAGAGAAGGCTCTTTGGTACGAATATACATAGACATCATCATTGCTGATCTAAATATTACATTACTGAAATATTCATTATGAACGGTCATCAATTTTAAAATCATAATAAACGACTTTGCGAACATACATTCATGTTTTCTTGTTTATTATTTTCCATAATACATTCTGTTGTGACAGAACCTGCGTTTCAAAAAAATCCTGAATACCTCACTGATTACCCCACATTAATATTTTCAAATATAGCTGCCACGATGTTGGAGCCAAGCATCTAATTATAAAAAGGTAGGTAAAAATTTCCCTTTAAATTAATTTTTGATTAACTATTTCTAAATAGTGTCTCATGTTTTTGTAATTACCTAAAATAGCTTTATTGCCATTTGGCAACAACAAGCAAAATTAAGACCTTTGCAATATTTTGAAATTAAATTAAAAGAATTTATAACCTCAATTTTCTTTTAGTCGTTTTGTACGCCCGACTGACATGAAGCATGATAAAGGTTGTATATTTATTATTAAATAGATATATATCTTTTCAAGATGAACACAGTGGGGGTTGCGTGGGAAGGCATACGCAAAAAAACGGTTTAACAACTAACTTACAGTGGGTTAAAAAAAAGGGTTTTTTTCGTAACATTTGTATGGAATAGCAAATGCAAGTGACATGGAACAATTTTGTCAGGTGAATCGCAAAATACTAATACATCAATAATAGTTTCAAGTGAGAATTTGTGATAACTGTTTAATGAATACAATGCTTATACAAACTCCCAAACTGAACAAAGTTCCATTAATTCTGAATCAGATAGCCATGTTGAGATTTACAACTTTGAGACTAAGCATCATCAGAATTAGACAATAACATCTTGCTTTCAGCTTACTAGGATGACGTACTATACAAAGTTTTTCTTTTGACAAAGAGCTTAGAGTGCAAGTCATAAGTGGCGTCACTCTAAATCTGGGGACCCGACGTGAGATGTCAGTTTTATCTATTAAATTTCAATCAATGTTTTGGTTTATACTAGATACTTTTTACTAAACATTTTGTATCTGAATAACTAGTGGGCCTCCAAAATTGACTAAAACTATTAAAGATATTTTTTCTAATTTTGGGCACGAATTCTTTGCTATATTTAGTAGGGTTATAATTATTTCTATCTTCAGTCATGGTCTTATGACGAACTTTAGACTAAAACTTCTAAAGATGAAAATTTTTATATTTCCTGTTCGAAATCACCCCTTGGCACACCTGCTACAAATAACTAGTGGGCATTATCAATAATTCACTGTTATTGAATATATTATTGTTATAATATCGAAAAATATTTACTCCTATGCTCAATTATAATTGTTTATGTCAGGGATGCAAGTGGTTGCATAGATTCATGTGTTGACTAGGCCTGTGACACGTTGATGGCAGTTGTTAGGGTTGATTCGGACCATATTTTTTTAGGAATGGCGTTGTTGAAAAAGAATTTTGTTTCTAAAAATGGGTCGGGATCTTCATGGATTATTATGAGAAAATTTTGTAATATGAGCTCATTCCTTACTATAAAATATATCATGAATTCTTCAAGAAATAAAATGCCTTTGTGTAGTCTAATTGAAAACCTCTTTTATTACAGCTGGGAATTTTAACTTGGAGTTTAAGTCTGGTTTCTTAAGGAAACCTTAAATTTACTATGATTGGGCAAAGTTAGGATGAGTTGGAACAGACTTCGGTGCCGTCTGTTTACATTGGGTTGAGACGGCTTTTTTGCAAAATCTGTTTGTGTTGAGTTGGATTGTTAAAAAATCTATGACCCACTTGCAGCTATAATTTAGGAACTCTAGTAAAATATGTCTTTAAATTTTACTAATCAATATTTTCTTTCTTACATATTCACTTGCTTTCATAATCAGGGTGTTTTAAATCATAATAGTGAGAGGAGTGCTACCAAGTGTACTATTAGAAAAAATTCTGAAAAATGACGAAGAAAGTTATACAATTTTGATAAAGTATCAAAAGGCGAGCAAAAATGCAGATTACCCATGCCAAACCAGATCGGATAGACTTCATACGACTCGAAATCACCATCCTAGTAAAGCGTTAATTTTCATGTATAATATCAGGCAACGAACAAGTCAGAACCATGACAGTTAGAATGATAAACTTCACTAAAATGTCGTTTTATATTTCAACTTCAGATCGGACATATAAATCTTAAATAAATTTGGAAAATATTATTACTGCAAAGCTAAGACCTACTTTGAGTAACATTGATTCTATGAACAACCCTCATTCTTAACCTACAAAGGAGAAACATTTGCACGAGAAGGGTCTTTAATGTTATGCCCGAATTTGATTGTCGTGTAGCTGAAAAGCTCAATATAAAGTTTATATTATTAATTGATTTGTAAAAATACTAGAAATAGTTTATTAGTCCTGTAAATTAATTTCTATTTAAAATTTTTCAATTATTTGCCTATGATACTCTTGAAAAAATCAAAAAAGTTTTACGGGGATGATTTTCGAACTAGAAATAAACTTAAGGTAGCTTCAAGGGTTTCATGAAAAATCTCCACTGACTGTGGTATTACCATAAAGAATGGCAAATAGTCATATTATTACTTTGTTATTTTGCTATGTTGGGACCACAAAGACTCCAAATTCCAAACATGGGGCCCTAAAGTTGTTTAATATTTTTTTAAAATAAGCTTTATTTTTTTGGAGAATAAATAACTTAATTGTCATTTGGGGGCACGGTTAGGGTGCAACTCACCCCGAAACCTCTCTCAGTGACGCCACTATTATTAGTAATATTTTTCTGATGTATTTTTAGAGAAAATATGTGAGGAAAGTTATAAGTTCATCGAAAGAATTTCGATACTTACTTTTGCGTTAACAAAGCTGAACTAAAAATCTTTATAAGATATTTTTAAACTATGTTCCTTTTACTATGAACTATACTGAGCACTCCTCGACATCAAAAACCAAAAATTTCTCTTGTTTCTGTAAATTTACCATAAACAAGTGATCACAGTGAAAATGTGGGGGATTTGAAAGAAATTGATAGTCCTATATCCTGCAGTTGTAACAGAATACAATGCGTTTACGGGAAAAATTCGATAAAACTGAGGTTTTTGACAACTTTTTATATTAAAGTAGAAAAAATAAATTTACGTATCCTTTTCCATTATCTGGATCTCGCAGTAATTAATAGTTGGCTGTTACATTGTCGCTACAACAGTGATGTAATATAGGTGAGAAAAGAAGAAAATCCTGATGTTTTGCGAATTCAAATCACACATTAACGTAGACAAAAACAATGTAGACCCTCTTTCATTATCAGAAATTAATGATCATTAAGGTGGAACGAAAATAGTATTTTAAGAAATCTGATAGTGGATTACTGATAGAAGTTGCCATTTTCTCTCAAATGGTCACAGAAGAAATACTACAATGCTGCAATTCTAGCTCACCTAAATTGGGATCAGCCATGTGAAAAGCTCATTTATATACTCAGTATAGCAGACTAAATATTGTGCAGAACATACGATTTATCTGAAAAAAGAAGTTGTTGCAACGCTAAAATAAAAGCATAGGATACAATTTGTTGTAAATCAATTACAGAAAATCATACATACTGCCCAATTTTGGAAATTTTATTATTGATATGACAAACAATAGCGGCATTTCATGAGACAAAACTAAAGATGCGAGTGTGACTTTCTTTATGAAATTTTCCACGTTATCACAATGGCAAGAAAAGACCGTCATAATATTCAAAAACAGAGTCCCAATTGCTGTTTACCAATGCTTTTCGACAGCATAATATGCTGCAATACGTTTCAGGCTACGTTGTTTCTGTCTGTTAATAACTATACATTACTAACAATGTGCAACTATTGCTGAAGATAAATGATTTAAACAATCTCTGCCACCACAACGCTTGGATTACTGATTAAAATTATCAAGGGACAAAGAATATGGTAATGGAAAATTAACCCTCACACTTGTACACTTGTGTCAAAACTCGGTTTCTGAAATTATATTAAATGAAAATAAAAATTTCTTAACAACTGTTACAGCAGTTTGTAATTAGATTGTTTATATCAAGTTTAAATTAACAGGAGAATTACATAAAATTGCTAAATATGGCAACCTCGATTCACAGTAGTTCTCTCAGATGACATCCCTAGAAAATATGAATGCACACAATTGATATTATTTGAGATGCAGACTCAATATCATTTGCAGCTAATCTATTCTAGTTTTGTAGGAATAATTATATTAACAAGGTATATAACCACTCAGGTGTGTATTCAGGAAGCTATGATGGAGAAGGGGCATCTCAATTGTGATGAAGTTTGGTGTGAAAATACGTTGCTAATCCCTAAAAATCTTTCAAAATATTGCAAAAATTGATCCTTAAATTGAATTATATCAATTTTGTTAATAATTTTTTAAACTACGTTATTCTTTAATAATCAATGTTGGATGGAAGCCTGAAGAGAGAAGGACAAGTTTAATTACTTTAGAAGCAGTGTAGTAATGGTATTTGACATATATTTCAGTGGGTGTCCAAAATGATCAATTTTCTGATATATCATAACAATGGAAAATGAAGATGTCGTTTATCTGATTGTAAAGGAATTGTCAAGGTGAAATTTTTTACACGCGAAGAACTTTCTGCCTAACTACAATTTAAAATGTTAGTCTTACAATTCATTTTCACCCAAAACGCTTCAAATTTGGGATGTTGTCATTTGGTAACAAACTTAAAAACAACTCCAAGTATAATACTGGAATATTGTAAATATTTTTTGACTTACCTAGAAAAGGCATGAGGAAGAGGTTAAATTTTTAATTTCAGTAAATTTCGAAAATTCCAGTATACCTATAAAACAACTTTTATAAGAAAACTAATAACAGAATTTATTCAAAACGAACGTAACGAGGAAATATTACACTACTTAACTATTGCGACACTTAGCAAATAACAAGACGCAAATAAAATCATAACGACGAAATTTATTTACACAAGTTTATTTAGTAAAAGAAACTTTTAAAATTACTAGCAAATTCCCAAGCTGCTTTTCATAATAAAGAAGTCTATATTTATGGAGGATAGATATAGCATTTGAATTCAATCTTGCGTTCCTTTTAGCATATCCTAAAATATATTATGTATGGCAAACCAGTTCCATATTTTGTTCAATTGCTCTATATGCTAAAAATCATTGTAAATGTAAAGGTAATTCAGAATATCAATTGCGTTATGCTTTTGGTGTTTAAATTCTTATGATTCGATAATGTTGAGAACAATTTCTTATTCTTGCAAATAATTTTGGCAAAATTTTGATAATTAGAAAATTCATTTTTCATGCAATGTATAAGTTCCTTGTCTTTTTTCACACTAATTCAGCAAAAAACCTGGAGATTAATGCCAACTAATATACAAAACACTTGAAAATAACTTGTAGGAATTGGCTTGCCAAACTAGTTTGATACACAGCCTAGTGTATATCTAAAATTCTAATCAGTTACACAATTTATATTAGAGGGCATTTAAAACAAATAACAGCAAATAGTAAACCTACATTATCAACCAATGTTTCAAAAATATCTTTTAACTTCATAATCAATATTAACCATAACCTTAACATTCAACTTCACACAAAAATAGATTATACACTTTTACTTATCCTTTAAAATCACAATAAAGTAGAAATTAAGACACTTTGAAGCTTCTGAATAAAATAAATAAATTGAACTACAGGGAAATTTGTGATAATTATTTAAAACAATATACCATTACACTCGAATTACCACAACAATGTCATTTTAGATGTCAGAGTTTCTCATGTGATATACAATGGAAAAATCAATAAACACTAAAAGAATATGTTAGTTGCCGGAAGTTATATGGCGCTGTAAGATGCGGCAAAGCATAGTCAAAGTTAACGCTAATAATGCTTACACAAAATGTTCATACAAACAGTCTAGAAAAATTTTGAAATCATATTTTATTTGTAAAATTTATGCAATGGCATAAATTCTAGTTCCCAGAAGCCTAAAAATTTTTCAAAGAAGCAATGTCATTCCAACTTTATAGCAAATGAAAGGTTAAAATTTGTTTAATATATTTTAGTTCATGTTAACCAAAAACTAAACTTTTAGAAACGATTTTCTTCAGGCATCGGGCTATAAATTTCATCCAATAAAATTATTCAATAAATGAATTATCAAAAACACTTGAAGAATTGAGGCAATGATCAAATACATGCACTAAACATTACCTTGTAACGCTTAAGTAGTTTTCGAATTTCACGGCCATGTTCACGTTGAAGCTTAGCATATTCATTAATTAATCGAAGATACTTTTCGGAAAAATCAATCCCACGAGTAGTATGTTTATCGACATAATCAAATTTATCCCACAGTTCGATACCCCACCGCATTGCTGAAGCAAAACACCATTAACAAAGGTGAATGGAACAACTTTGACGTAAACTTACTAAAGCAATAAAATGGTAGTAATAATAACGATTATTTTACTTATTAAATTATTAACAATTTTTTATTTCAATTTGATGTATGATGATTTTGGCCCATTACTTAATATTGTTAGTAAAATTTCATAAACTTTCTATGGGCTTTGAAAATAAAATCTATTTTAAAAATATCATTTATTTTATTTTTATGTTTTTCTTAAGTCAAGAAAATACACTAAATTGAAATTTATGCGTTGCTATGGGATTGTGAGCGACAAAGAGACATCAAGCGATATACATTTTATTAAATTTTTCGTGTTGTGTTTAAAATCTTTTCGTTAAAGCTTGAAGGCCTAATTCTTAAAATAAATAATAATTTTTTAGCTTGTCTATGCTCGATAAAAATGTTTGCAACCTAATAAGCCTTATTTTTAATCTATTCATTAATTTTTTGTTTATCTTGGGGATACAACTTCACTCCAAGAATTTTTCAAATCATTAAGTATTTCTCTATTTTTGAGTTTTATTATTCCTTTATACAGCTACACATTTAGTTTTCTAAATAAACGAAAACAAAAAACAATACCACTAATTAATTTCGAAATTACAGACTCTTTAGTTCTAGAATAAACTTGATATTTCCTAACTACCTGATAATGCTAGAACAGTGAAATCCGATAGACAGTGTATATATACATAAAAATTGAATAAACCAATCAGTGGTGCATCTTAATATTTGTTTCGAGCTAAATTCCAATCACTCTTGCATTTCTATCGCACAATTTTGAAGTGTGTAAATGACGGTATTCAAACTGTATGTATAGTCAATTACAAGCTTTCTTGCACCTTTTACTTCATTTTTTTGAGATGTATCAAATGAATAATTTGCAGTAAAAATCTTTATAATACTATGCTTGGCATTTTGTATCATTACAGCTAAGCATAAGACTTTCAAAATTTATCTAGCAGTAGATTTTAAGGTTTATGAGTTAGTACCAAACTGCTATTCTAATAGATTACTGCTTTATTAATTGAAACAGCAGTAGTCATGTCCATACTACTTTATTGTTCAGCTGCCTGGTCACCCAATATAACGAGTCTGAAGTCAATTGAATCTTTCCATAAGAGATTCCTAACTTTGATAGTGCAATTCATAAACGATTACACTATTCGCAAAATTCTTTCAAAATCAAGGCTTTTAAAAGACTATGATAAATGTGTTCTGTGTCTAAATCATTGTCAGCTTCAGACCGAATAATCGAAAAAAAAATACTGCAAAAGAGAAGAGAGTTGATAAAAAACGGAGATGATAAATCAAAATTGTGAATTCGCAATTGCTTGATGTTTTTGAGGCAAAAGTCTACGAGTCACTGGTAAAAAGTGACCACAAAGCCATTGAGACACACGGTTACTATTTTTGACCGTTAACGACAGAACCAGCAAGCTTTACAAAGTGCTTTTTTATCAATATCTTGTAAAGAAGTTTTTAACTATGATGTTGATTCGGGCTATGATAATTTTGTCTGTACATTGATGCGTCATGTCAATTTGTGTTTACTGTAAAAATGTCAAGCAGAGATCCGGAGTACATTTCCCCTTTAATAAAAACCTTACTTTAGGGACGGACTCGGTATTGGCGAAGCAAGAAATTTATCAGACCGTTTTGGGAGTTGATTGTGAAAAACGAACGTTTGTTCGCAGAAAACAATCAAGGTATTTCAAATTGGTGGCAAAAAACAAATGATTTAGTACCAGAATCTAGACCTAATTTAACAAATGTGAAAGCTAAAGACTTGAATGTACATTTTACCAAGATTAATACGGACGAAAAGTACATTGCCCCGCCAAAATTGAAGGCTGGTGGGAGAGACAATCTTTGGATTTCCGCTCTATATGTACATAGAGTGTTAAAACCCTTAAAGAAAACCGCTACTAAACCAGACAATGTGCCTTTATGGGTATTAAAAGAATATTTCGATGAACTTTCTGACATAATTACGTATATTTTTAACAAATCAATACAAGAATGTATAGTTCCAAAACTAATGAAGCACGCAAATATCCTTGTCATAAATTGCTGGCCCTAAAGCTTTGGGTCATTTTCGACCAAATTCAATTATACCAGGGTTTTTGAGTGAGTAATTGTTAACAAGTCTTTGGGGAAAGTGGTAGAGTCTGTTCTATGCAAAAATCAATTTGCTTATCGTAAAAGGAGCTCCAATGAGACTAGCTTAATTAAGATACAGCACGAAATGGGGAGACATCTCCACTGTAAACTTGTACGAATGCTATTTATCGATTTCTCTAAGGCCTTTTACATGGTTAAGCATAATTTATTGATAAAAAGTTAAGTTTGCTTTCTATATCACATGAAATTTATAATTGGTATGTCGATTTCCTTTCAGAACGCAGGTAACAAGTAGTTTATGATGCGTCAATAAAGGTATCCCCCAAGGAACATTTTCCGGGGCGTTGCTATTTGCTTTATTTATAAACGACATCCAATCTTGCTTGCCCAATACCACCCTAGTAAAGTATGCTGATGATGGAACATTAATTGTCCCTGTTTATCGTAATCAGCCAGATTTGTCATTGCAAGAGTTATGCTCAGTCTAAAATTGGTGTGACTCGAATCAAATGTTAAACTTTAAGAAGACGAAAGATGTGGTTTGCTCATTATCTCAAATTGTACTGCCTCCGAGTATAAAGTGTATTGAACAAGTTAACTCTCTAAAAGCACTTGGAGTTTATTTGCAAAGTCAAAGAGCACATAGAAAATCTTTTGAAAGATTGTAGTAGAAAACTATATTTACTCCGCGAACTCAAACAATACAATATTGATGCCGGTGAACTTAATCAACTTTTTATTTCTTGGATTTTAAGTAAAGTTATGTACTGTTTAACTGTGTATGGTGGAGCTTCTGTTGTGGAGAGCAATAAGATAAACAGAATGTTTAAGAGGGCTTTTAAGTCTGGTTTCACGAAGAATATGTTTACTTTGCAAGATCTTATCAAGGAGAAGGACATGAAGCTTTTAAAGCAAATTGTTACCGATCCCAAACATCTACTGTATGGAATTCTGCCTAAAGTGCGACAGGGTTCTAGAGATGTGCGATCTTCCTCTGAGGCTTACAAGTCGAACTTCTACCTGCCAAAGATAAGAACTCAATGATTCAAGAATATTTTTGTTAATCGGTGCTTGCATTTGTACTGACAATGTTATTCATATTTATTTTACTGCACGTTTTGTACCCGTTTCAATTTAAGATCTTTTTTCTTCTTCTTCTAATCTGGAAAGCTGGAAAGAAAGACTATAAGAACCTGTTAATTTGGCTGAGAGAATTACCTATTTGTTACCAGCTTATATTGTCTGATCTGATTCTAATGTGGAAAATTGTCAATAAAAAGTCCTTCTTCCATCCCTTTCTACAATGTAGTTATGTAGATTCTTCCGATTGTCCTCTGTATCAGCTTCCAAGGACTACCAAGTTCAGCACAAACAACTCGTTCTTTATTAGAACCGCTACTGCTGCAAACGAACTCTTAAAGCGTGGAGTTATTTCCTTCACGTGGCCCTTGGACAAATACAAGACAGCTCTGAAGGCTCATCTTTCCGCCATGGTAATCTCTTATCTTAACCCTGCTGTTACGTGTACTTTTTATATAAAGTGCTTTTGCACCAATTGTCGCTCTTAATTTTGTGCCTCGCTATTTATTTATGTTAATGTAACTTCTCCATTAGAGAATACAAGTCTTTCAATACTAATAACAATAATAATACTAATAATAATAATAATAATAATATTCGCTGTTGCTAATGCAATTAGTTTCAAAATAATAAAGCAGAGCACCAATGACGGTAAATTCGGTTGAGAAATTCTGAAAAGTTTAGGCACGCTTAGGTATTCATTTCAAGGCATGGTGCTTCTATTATATGATCTTGATTACCCTCCAAATTCACAGAGTTTTACTCGGATGTCGCTTTTTTCCTATGCCTAGCATGGCATAATGACTTAATATATAGACTAAAACGGTGGATTTTATAATGACCATTCTTCACAGTTAATCTCTTATGCAATGTACGCAAAGTTATACAGTGCTCATTTCCTTTGGATCCACTCAGGTTTTTCAGTATTGCATCCTACATTTGTTGAAATTTAAAATTTTTTAGCATGCACTATATATGAAGGATGCTCTAATCTCTATACTTATTTGCTTCATATTTTCATAATATTAATATTTCTATGTATATCATGAAATCATTTGGTTCTATTTCCGAATAAATCTTTAATGACATCCATAAATTATAAAATGAATGCTGATTTTGTCTAACGTTTGCAGTCATATGTCTTTAGTATAAAATCGATGGTATGATTTTTTCAACAAGAGGTCGTTTTTTCATTTCAACATAATTTCGTTTTTTCAATTTCCTTTCACCATGCTCATCATTTTACTTTTAATAAAATGTGCACATTCGATTTTTTAAATTTATATACATTTACTGTATGTTAAAAAATGTTGTTGTGCGTTATTACAAATCATTGGTTTGGAACTATTCAATGATTTGTTAAAATACCGTGACATAAAACTAATTGAAGAATACCTCAATGGTTGTCTTTAGTTTTATTTTGCTATGGCCTAAATGGCAGTAACAGCTGATACATTCACAGATCTGGTAGTTGGGGATGATAAGGTTTTAAAAGTTCCAAAAGTGCTTGTTGCTCCCACATTCTATGAACCCCCTCCAAATGCATTAACAGAAAGAAGTAAGACTTATTATTTGAATTACATATATGTAGTAATCCAATTTTAGTTGGTTAAACTTAAAACATGATTTCTACTAAGACCGTTTTAAAAAACATTTTCAATTGAAGAACAATTTTATTGTCATTTTTCAGCGGTGATTAGAGCTTTCAGAGGGTAATTTCTTTTAACCGGTTAACGCACCTTAAATTAATCGCTTAATTGCAACCTGCTCTTAGACATATTAACATTCAAAATTTTTTGAAGTGAATTCAAAATTTATTTAAATTCTAAAATAAGATAACTTGGGCAGAGTTTGTGTTGAATGATATGCTGCAGTCAGTGAAAATAGTTACGAAAATACTAAAGCACTCTTCAGAACTGGGATCCTTAACGATTTTCTCTGCCTCTCATCGTTCTCTCTTCTAGCAAGAAAACAGACTTTATTTGAAAGAGAAAAACTAAAATAGCAAGACTTTCACTTTCAATTGTGTAAAACTTTTTGAACCTGTAAGTATATTTTGATGAGGCGAAAGCGAACTTTCATATAAGTAGCCATGTAAACTTACACTTCTTAAAGTTGTCGACTCATCTTTGATTGGTAACTTCGTCGACTCTAGATCAACTACAATTTTATGTTTGTGTACTTATAAGTGAACATTAACCAGTGAGTATTGCTTTGAAAATTTGCAGCAGGAAGTAGGTGGCCTTACTTTAGACACCGGAAAAATTTTATTCTGCTAGTTAACATGACGCCTGCTCATCTTGGAGTGATTGCTCAATATTTTCGGAATGACAAATTTCATGGACTTTGGATTTCACGCAGAATTCCCCCGAGATTCACTGATCTCACAATCGGTTACTTATTCTTGTTTCGATGTTCCCATCCAAATCACAACCTGGATCACTTGGAACAATCTCGTTGAGATTAAATAGCAAAAAGTTTTCAAAGTAGTTTCCAAAATTTCCATTAGCGCAATAAAGAATGTTTCGAAAATTGATATTTTATGTTGAATGACATCGTCTTAATACTTCATTCTTTGATATCGCCTCTTATATTTTTCATAATTTTTTGTTGAGTACAATTCTCCTGTGATTATATAATTTCGATTATTACTTAGGTAACTAGACTTGAATCTAAGTAAGAGGTGCTATGTGGCAAAATTATGAAAGATGAGTTAGGTGTTTGAGAACAATGTAAAGTTGAAATTTTTTATTTTGCAATTGGTTTTATATACTGTCCCTAAACATTACATATCATGATGAATGCAACTATTTTTCTGTGAACACTTTGCTAAAATTCTTCAGTTTGTCCAAAATCACGATAGTAAAAAGGAAAAAATCATCATTACGGCGAAATGAGCGAATAAAATTATTGCCTACTATAACTAGGCATTAGTTCATTTATAGCAGTATTTATATGTGAAATCTTATTCCATTTACATGAACAGGGGTAAAACTAAAACAAACAATTATATATATATATATATATATATATATATATNTACAGTGTGGAACTTTGGCTTGAATAACATTTGATATTCAAAATATGCACAAAAAATATCTCAGTTTTTAGAAATTATTTTAAAAGAAGTAATTGAATTAGTGCATAGTTTTTTACACTTTACAAGCATAAAGGTCAAACGAAATTGATAACAACATATCAATAGAGACTAAGTATTATCATATATAAGTAAAAATCACGAAAAATAAAAATGAAAAAATATAAATTTTTTTCCTATGTACAAAACACCATTTGGTTACATAACACCAATATATGTGGTGAGCGTTACAAAGCACCAATATATATGAAAATTTTATTACAAATCACCAATATATATGTATATATATATATATATATATGAAATGATACCTCTCATGCTGAAGAATGTGTTTTGGTAGATTCATTTGTTTATCTTATTACTTAGATTTCGTATAATTTTGAACGCTTGGCGTCGAAATACAGTATATTTACTAAGTTATCTTGCTTACTTATGCGTATTGTGTCTATTTAATGTTTACACCAAAATATTCTTACGTCTTTAAAAGCCAAATGAATACTTTGATTAATTGTCTCTTTGTGTTTTGATTACAATTTCTTAAAATATTGTAAACTATGGTAATGATGCGACTCCAACAAAAATCCCAGAAATGCATTAAGCAACGTAGCTCTCAACCTTAATTATTAGTTGGTGTGGACATTTGAGGGATATATTGTATAGTGCTACAGAAATTTAAATAGTAAAATGCAATGCACAGTTGATATGCATGCCAAAAGTGGATTTTCTTCTTTGTTCTTTAAGTCATGTTGTACAATTTCTATTTGAAGGCATTCAAATCAACTTTCTACATGACTATATCATTAATTGCTTGTTAAAATATGCCTGAATACTAAACTTCATATGTGCTAACACAAAAATTTAGAATTTTTTCCAAAGGTTGGACAAACTACAATATGCGCCGCAACTCCACAAGCAGTTCATTTTTCTGGATTTCAAATCGGGAAGGTTCACAAGCAACGACTGGTACACGCAGTCTTTTTCAGATTTTGAATTTAAGCTTTTCCTTTAGTTGCTTACAAATGTCTCGACAGATATGCAGAGATGGCACATCATTCCTCCCAACACTAGCTACTTTAAAATTGTCTACAAGAAACCAGATCGGCTAGTACCTGGCTTTGCGCTAGAGATCATTATTGACTTTCTCCCGGATGAATGGCGATATTTTTATGATTGTATCCGTGTTCATGGAAAGGTAGATTTTCCTCATTATAAATGGAATATTTTGCAAAATCCTTATTTTCAAAACCTTATGCAGCAGGGATGAAATATCAGGAATTCAATCTTTTGAATATATTTCGTTGTATTTACTTGATCGTATTGTCGTAATTGTATACATAATTTAGAACAATGAAAACCTCTTGGTCTCTATTCATGCATACCCAGTAATGAGTACAGATGGTTTTCCACAGAATGTGAACTTCCCATTAACTCCTGTGGGGGAAACGTAAGATAATTTTTACGAAAATATTATATTGTTTCGTAGATCTTTGTTTAAGTTTCCACTGCAGTGCACTGCTCCTATTGATTTCGAGTTTCAATTATCATATATTGAGCCACATCCGGCCTTTGAAGCATCGCCATTGTCAGGTATGTTTTGTAATCTATAATTTCATTATTTTTTGTTAACTATTAATCCTAATTTAGGAGTTGTACCAGCAGAGGGTGTCATTGAAATTGGAGTCAAGTACAGTCCCACTGAATTTTCTACGGCAGTTTTCAAGCTTGGTTTGGTGATTTCTCAGTTTAAAGCCGAGCCACTTGTTTGCACATTCGTTGGCACTTCTCTTCCTGGTCATCACAGGTAAGCTCTTATCACTAACTTTATTTGAATTATATCGCATTTGTCTAAACTACTGATTTTATTTTTAATAAATTTGTTTAAGCAGTATATGTTTGTGTTTTTGAGCAAATTTTTAAATTGCAACTATTTGTAATTAACTAATATGGGGTTTTCAGTACAAATAAATATTCAAAACATTGCCATCATGTAAAAACTTATGTACATGCGTTAGTGTAGGCTTAAAATTCAAATTTAAGGCGAATAATATATATATATATATATATATAAATATATATATATTCATTGAAATATTCAATTTCTCAATTGCATAGACACCCCTGCAAAAATGTATGCCATTGTTGAAGATTTTATTGACTCTCTTTTTTACATATGAAATGTATATGCAAAGATAGTTGCATTTATTAAATGAATAGTTTCGAAGTCCTTATTCTGTCTTACTGATATATTTTAATACTTCCAAGAATCAAAATTTGATAAATATCAAATCTATTCAACTTGACCTTAACTTAAATAAAGTATATTTACTTCTTCACAATGAAAATTTATGGATATAGCTTTTCATAAATTGATTATTTGGTATGATTTAAAACAGAATTAATCTAAAGTCGTTTTAGGTTTTTGGTTGAACAACGGTTATTAAAGGAGAAATCTCTTAAAGCTGTTAGTTTGGAAGAAGAAATGCCGCTTGATCCCGAGGCAATTAGATCAAAATCAATTGTTAGAAGAAAGAAAAAAGAAAGTAAAGCAACAGATGATAGAAATGTTACATATTTATTGCAAATTGTTGTGCTAACTATTTTTTAGGAAGTAGAATATCGTGGATTTCGATTTCCCAGGAATCTCAACAATCCACATGCCGTAGGATATGTTCTTAATCAAGAAGAAAACAAAGTAAAGATTAAAGCTTTGCGAAAAGGTAACTGTCGCCCATTATCGTTTTAGTAGATAATTTAGCTTAACTATCGTAGTATTTCCTTAGATGTAAATGAATTAATTTAGCGTTCTTATGCATGTTGAACATTAAAATTATTACGAGTAATCAGAATCTCAAGAGGTGTATTGGTATTATCCTCACAAAGATGTTGACTTTAGTCCAATAGCAGTTTTATCTGTTTAAGATTTTGATTGAAAAAACTAGAACTTTCAATAGTTGAGAATTTTCTTTGAATTTCTCAGTTCTGCTCAAATCTTGAGAACTCAATGCTTTTTTCACAGAGCGCTTTCATCAAGGATTTCGTTCTGTTGATAACTTGCTAACTTACTTATTGCAAAGACGTTCTTTGTTTCAAATATTATATTTTTGTGAAGTGATACCAAGCTAATCTCGTGATATCTGTTGTTGAGTAGCTGAATCTCCTTTGCAAAAATTATTGATGGATACAAATTTTCAATTATGGGACAGCACAAGATAATATTATTGTTATTCGTGCGTCTTATGTCACAGATTTGATTTCTGACATTTTTATTTAAAGTGCTTCAGTGGAGAGATTTGTCAAACAACGGATAAAGTCATTTAACCTTTCATCTTACGAAAAAATCGTGAAAACCAACAAATTTGAGCAAAACACTTAAAACTATTAATTAGTAAGGCAATGTATAAATTGTTTTGAACCTGCGCTTCAGTTTTTTGATAACTACTTATTAAAAAAATTTCTTTCAATTTTTTTGGATAACTTTGAAACAGATTCTAGGAACTGGCAATATGCGAATTCAAATAAACCAATTGCCGCCCTGTAGAATAATGCATGCGATATTTTAGCAATCGATATTGCCAAAGCAAAAGGATCCGGTAGTCGCCAAATGAAGGAAGCGATTTTTGAGACTGCAGTTCGTGATGATGTTCAGGAAGAAAGGTTGAACAAACTCCGATGGCAAGTTCAGTTGGGGTATGACCCCATTTCCACCGAAGAACGACTAAGCATCTTAGAAGATCGAAAGTCAAAACGTGAAGATTACAAAGTAATATTTTATATAAAATATATGAAATTAGACTAATGTGTACTAATTAATGTTATTATTTCCTGATTGCTCACTGCTTTTCGTTGGCTTTCAGATATTCCCAGAGCTTCAC
>CABFPE010000426.1:288133-307132 GCA_900660155.1 Hofstenia miamia
TATATATATATATATATATTCCTTTGAATGTGTGAAGTATTATTCTAAGCTACTTAGAATCAATGTAAATTAGTCCTTAAAGTGATGCATTATTTTACAGCCGACGCATCTACTTCACCTAATCCATTTTTCCTGAAAATGTTTCTCTTTAATTTTTTAAACAATGCTTCGTCGAAAGTCAAAATTCGTTTAATATTTTTAGTGAATTTAAGAAGTAACTGTTCTGAAATTCCATTAAGATATTGACGTAATTGGTTAATTAGTTTTAGTGTAATTTACGTTTTTGTAAATGAATATATTTCCCACTGATTATTATAATGAACTAAATAATTAACGCAGTCTATCTAAAATATGTTTTGAAATATTTATACTAAGGCATTTACAGCGATTCTATTCCATTAGGCTGGTTCTAGATATTTTTTAATCTCAATATTAACATAGATGTAAGCATTTTAAAATTGATTATTATTAACTACAATACACTTTTCTATATTAAACATCTAGTTATCAAGCTCTATCTAATAGATACACATTATAATAAATAAGTTTGTAAGTAATGACATTCGATTAAATACGACAAGCTTTTTATAAAAAAAGGTTTACTTTGTGAGCAATTTTTGACTGGTGAGTTTAATATATATATATAATTGAAAAAATCACAGATAGGCACCAGCATTTACAGAAACACACGCATATATTATGTATAAATAGTTCGTTTGTTAAAAGCTTTTTTTACTAAGTGTTACTTTTTTTAGAATGAACTTCCAGGAATCCAACCTTATTATCGTCCTCTTCCCTATTCGGAAGCAGATGTCGATTTTAAGTTGTGCCCTATTCCAAGATACACTCCTCCAGATAGTCTCAACAATCCTCATCATCTTCTTCAAAAGAAGTTCATTGATGAAGAGGTGCTATTTAGTTTTTGTATATATTGAAAAACAAACATCAATTAATGAGTGTGATTGTAATATGCTTTTCCTTAGGACGTGATACGTGGAACAATGACTTGGAAGCGGTTTCCCTCTCAAGGATTTGTTTCCTTAGCAAATATGCCCACTCTTTCTCAGATGTATGTTCCTCGATAGTAAGTACTTTTTTTAACGACATTGTTTAATTTTTATTTAGCACCGATCCTTTCCTTAACGACATGATTCCTGGTGATCCACATCCTCTGCTTCAAGGCATCGCTAAAGAGGATGAATCCCTAATCACTAAAGATCTGTATGCGTTTACACGTTTATTTTTACTATTAGTTTGTTAGTTAAAAATAACTTGTTTATTTCTGATATTCTATTTCATAATTTCAATCCATGTTCTTTGGCAAATAAATAGTAGATCTTCAGTTAATTTTTGTAGCATATTTACTGAATTATGCATAACTCTTGTTATAAATGTTAAAACTTTCCAAATCATTCCATTGTGTATTTACACTTAGAAACAGTCTTCACGTTGTATACCCTAATTTATTCTTTCCACAATAAAGTGAGATCTTTAATGCTTGTAACTTTGATCAATTCTTTATTTGTGAATTTCAATTTCATAGGATTTTTAAAGTCGTTCCCATTTTTCTACTTAAAGATCATTAACATTTTGTTTTTCAATATTCCTAATATATGAGCTTTTACACATTTCTATGCTAATTTTAACCAGTCTGAGAATTTTTGAACATTTTTCATCATTTGGAAAATGTTTTAAGAACTTATAACTAAAAAAACTAATGAAATTATCCACAATCTGAAAGCACATCCAGATAGAGAAGTGTCTTTTCATTATTTTCGTTCTTAACACTAGAACAGCGATTACTCCTTGAGAAAAAACTTATATCTGATGTTTCAAATTCGAAAATACAAAATTTCTACAAATAGCAAATTCAATGAGATTATCAACAGAATTGGAAGTATACGTACCTACTAATGTTTGTGCTGCATGGATAATGAAGTAAACACAAAATGCCTATGGATAAATTTGACCTATTCCGCGACCTGGCGTGAATTCCCCTGAACGGGTTTGGGAGCTGTATCTAAATATAAAAAACAGTTAATGCTCGTTATTGATCCCATGGACTTTAATCTTAGTTTACCTACACGTTAGGTACAGTATATGTAAGTGTTTTTTTTAAATAATCGGAATTTTTAAACGATAAATAGTTACTGTTTTCAAATAATTTAGACACAGCAATGCACGTTTGTACAAATTTTCAACATTGCTTTCAAGCACGTTCGCCAATAGCTGTGTCCTAGTGGGTTTATAGAACATATTTTTATTTTTATAATTGTGCTAAGGGATGGAATTTGTCTCAAATTGAACATTCTTATTAGCGAAAGTACACGTATATATAACGCCTTTGCGTGGTTTGGGATGCTTATTCAGTATAGAACTATTTTATTTTTAGCTTTTAGTATAGGATGGAAAAGACATATGAGATATGATATCTTTCCGTTACTCAGGTGATAGAGTTTGTAATGCCACAACTAGATGGAGTGTTAGCTAATATAAATTTCAAGCAATACCAATAACTCTCCATACTCGAGTTTCTCTCTTCCCTAATTGCTCAACAAAATTTTCCGATATAGATCGAAAGATCAGACCTGACTAGCCGATATTATAACCTGCTTTGGGCTACGCAAAAGCCAACCTTTGCAAAACGTCTTTTCCGAACGTCAATAGCCCTCGAAAACGGTTATGTGAGGACGGAGGCACAGTCATTGGTGATATGCTAAATGCCTCAGAATACAAAATCTGTCCTCGGTTGGATGTGCTGAGAGTCAGTAAAAGAAATCATATTTAACAAATGCATCTATCCGCAACAGTTTTCCTTATCAAGTCAAGAAATAATAGAATTTTAAATACTTTTCAGTACGATTTTGTCCAAATTTAAAAGTTAATTTTAAAATCTAGCGAGCTTGCCTTATTCCAGTGCATTTTCAATTGAAATGTAACTTTTTCAATATACTACAGAAGCATTTCTTGAGGAATGGCAGAAGTGTTATTCGTTATGAAATTTAAAAATTTCATCAAATTTTAGATTTATGACAAATGGCCTGAATTTGAGATTACGAATACTTGTAATCGCTGGTTATTAAATGAAGCTAAATTTTATATGTATACATTAGTTTTCCTTAAGGTATAAAATTGTTTTTGTAGAATGCGTACAAT
Organism: Hofstenia miamia; assembly: GCA_900660155.1. Classification (NCBI taxonomy): domain Eukaryota; kingdom Metazoa; phylum Xenacoelomorpha; order Acoela; family Hofsteniidae; genus Hofstenia; species Hofstenia miamia. The sequence goes on from CABFPE010000426.1 coordinate 291,290, forward strand.
TTTGTAAATATGTATATATCTTATTTGTACATATTGAAATTATTTTTCGATAAACTACCTTATAAAATATTCACAAAAGTGCTTATCGGTTTTTCAAATTCTATTAATAGAATTGGTAATGAATAAATGTCAAACACATAGCCATCTATAGAAATCTTTTCCTTCTACCAATATAAACATTTACGCCCATATATAGTGCAATAAACGGGGCATCATTGTTGATCATCTGAACAATGAAGTTAGAATTATCAAGAACAACGTAGGGTGTGATTCTAAGCATAGACACATGCTGTATCTGTATTGTATTTCAAACACGAAAAACATTAATTGCATCAAAATTGAAGTTGATAACATTGTGTCATAAAGACAAAATCATTCTCCTAAAGTACAGTTAATCCAAGTTGTTTGTGTTTATTCATGTAGTGTATACATAAATTTACTGTTAAGGAAATATTTCTTTTTGCCTTTTGATCTGACCCTCGAGATAAAATCAAGCAGCTTCCTTCCAATGAAATATGTGCCGGAGGTAAAATAATGATGTATAGGCTTGGAATATCAAAGTCGTTCAATTGCAAATTTGATGTTGAATCGGAAATTCAAAGGCGAATATTTATGTTGAATGAAGGCACTAGTAAGATACTACTCTTATTTTAATACTTAATGTGAATCTTCATGATTGTCAGGATTCCAAAAAAATATACGACATATTAGTGATTCATTAGCAATCATTTGATAAAAGTTCAAGCGCATGCATGAATCATTGCATCAAGCTCACGATTGAGCAAATACATTCACAAGAAATACCAAAGAAATTTTGTTTTATACATTCAACACCATAATATTGAACATTGATGTCAGATACACATAAAACTTTCAGTGCTACTATTATAACGCTAGGTATTTAATAAACTTATAAATGAATTTATTCAAAAATGATCATTCATATATAATATCAATCTTTTTTGAATAACTTAAAAAGTCATGAAACAATGAATTTATGAGAAATGCCAAGCTGTGCCAAAGAAAAGCCACAGATTGCACGCCCTCATTTCCACATGCTTTATTGTAGGTTTGATTCGTAGCAATAAAGTTGAATTGCGACCATTTATTATTCCGGTGGATAGTCTAAGTCAGAAATTAACAAAAATTTCTTGTATATGCTGCTATAGCATCATTTTTTCCATTAACGATTGTTGTCTTAGATTGAATTCAAAAACCCTGTCTTTAGAACCAATAAAATTTTGATTTTTTACTAATTTTACTTCCATATATCTATTACAAATTTTTTATTTTCATCAAGAATCTATGTTCTTAAAAACTTTGGCATCATTGACTATATGTCTCTTGTCAAAATAACTGGAAACCTATATATGATATTTGCTCAAATTTCTAAATTAATAGCAAATTTTGATGTGTACAAAATGCTTAATAATCATATAGAAATTTACATTCTGCAAATGAATTCAACATTTTCGACTCCTTTCATAATTATTTTCCATTTTGTCTTAGTTATTTGCAAAAATATTTAAAAAAATTATTTGCTATATAGTGCCAGTCACCAATAGTATGAAGCAAGAAAAGACGTCTATTAACAAGCCTACATTTTTCGAGTATAGGTATTGTAAATAATTCATACACAAAAAACTTAAATAAATCAGTAAAATAAAATGCTGTATATTTCGTTTAAAATTGGCGCTAAATATATACATTTTATTTATCCTCAGATATGCACATCACCAAATTATTTAACGCCAGATATATACACAGTGTTGGCCATAAATGTTCTCACACTTAGAAAATTGTCATTTCACTAATTGTTTTATGATATAACTAATTTTCTAATTCAATTTTAGCTATTATACATTGTTCGTCAATAATTTAATTTGTTAAATTGATAATCAAGCCTTTTTACAACGATTGGCTGAATATTTACAAAAGGTTGGCATACCTGCATATGCTGAACAATCAACAAAATTATAGACAAAAAATTAGGTTAAGAAGTAAATTAATTTTTTTAAAATGTAGCAAAAGTGTTATTTATTTACAAATTTGACGATTCCTGCTAAGTTGACTATTCATGCTAGTCCATAATGACCTTAATGCTGTCTGGAAAATATCTGCAAAACTTATCTTTAATTGCTGCCCACAATTCAGAATGGCTAGTTGGACCACTTTTGGAAACATTTTTCTGGTGATTGAGCATGCCGATTATATAATAATGGAACTCGATTTTAATCTTGAAATAGCTTTGTTCGGCGAAAAGTATTGCATGTTATTTTATTCTTTCTCAATATTTGTATATGCGACTATCCATGTTGCGTTCTACTTTGACTACACTGTGTTATTCAGAGCTTTTTATATATTCTCTTATCATGGCACTGCCTCCTCCAAACTTCAGTTTTGAGAGTGCTCTTGGGGTGTTATTTTGGGGTATCACATGGTCGTCGTACATGAGATGTTATTCAATTTTGATTTCGTATGTATGATTGACTTTACTCCAATCACTACTTTCTAAGATAACTAAGTCACGACACCCTTATATTATTTAATTTTGCTTCTTCCTCTACAATTTTGGGATCTTAGCTGCACTCTGTCCACCGTACCAGCTAATGAGGATTGTTCCGGCCGTACTGTTGGTTATTTCATTGTTTTGAGGCCAATTTTCGCGAAGCTCCGTAGCTGTAAGCGTAGGGCGACATTGTCTTGCGAATCAACGGGTGTCTACCGATCGACCTAACCTTTGACAGACGTTCTGGACTCTTAGGCTAAGTAATGCCAGCTGTTTTAATGCAATTCACAAAATCACGAAAAGTTTACTTTTGAAGATTTACTTATATAGAAATCTGTCTTAGGAGATACTAGTAAATTGTTTTGAAATAATTAGCTTATGTTTAGCTTTTGTGATAGTTATTCCAGGAATGACTGAATTAAATCTTTATCGAAGTCTATAATGATTTGTTGTGATTAGTGAAAAAGCTTTACCGAAGAGTTGGGAGAGAAAGCATACAAAAAAGTGTGTGAACTTTTTTGTCCCCTTGAAAATAACGTTATAGAATAAGTGTACACCTATTGTTTACATTTTATCATTCTCTGGAAAAGAAATTATGGATCCGACTTATGTAAGTTAGCAAAAATAGTGTGACATCCTGAAATTTCAGCTCCTAGAAGAAACATGATATCAATTGTATTCAATCGTGCAAACCTGTGTATGAGTTTCAGGCTTTTAAAAAATTTTTTGTACCCGTATCCAGCGCCCTCTGCCATAGTATCTTGCTCCCGTATAATTTTTTGTATCCAGCACCTTGTAGATATTTTAAAATATGTATATATATATATATATATATATATATATATATGTATATAAATTTTTTAGCTTGGAATTTGCAAATCGAATTTGTTTATTTGATACAGAAATGCGTATGTTTAAACCAATCGTGTGTTCACTGGTACTACTGAATATTTTCTTTTCTAATAATATCTGACTTTGAAATTTGACAGTCATAAATTGCTTACATAAGTATCTTTTATGAGTAGGGCAGCCATAATTTCTATTAATGCTATTATTGCTATTAAGTCCATTTTTAATCAAAATTGTATTATTGCTATTATTGCTCTTTTTGAGGTTAATTTTTTAATAGACGTATGCAATTAAGTGTAGGCAGATGGAATGTTTGTCATGCACGTGTTTTAAGTGTGGCTTTGCCTCCTACTGCTAATGTTATTGAGCTTTAATTTTATTTGTTTAATGCAATTCTACGGAATGCCCAACCTTCAAGTGCCAACATTGAAAAAGATTTTTCGAAATTGAACCATCTACTTGCTGATTGTCGAAATTTCTTGGCAAAAAACTTTGAAAAATAGATGATATGCTATTGTAATCAAGATTTAAATTGAAATTCAATCTCGTTTTTTAAAGAAATTTGTCAATTTTTAGGTCAAGATTTGAGGTCAATTTTACTCAATTTTAAGGGCAATTCGATAGCTCTATAAAACAGATTTTTAGGTAAATTTTTTGGTTGCCCTAATTGTGAGCAATACATATGATATCCTGTCTGGGTAGCGAGAAACAAACGAAGTGCATTCTAAATGAAAACAATAAAATTAAGTTTTTTGTGTTCCCTGGAATATTAAATCTCACGACTGAACTTGATTTCTATTAACCAACAGACTCTAATTATTGAAATTGAAAGATTTGAACTTCAATTATAATCCTACTACTGTTAGGTATTGGTAAGTACAAAAAAATCGGAATCTACTATTTTACTGACTAAAAAGCTACTGATGGATATCGATATTCTGAACATACCTTTAAATGCTTCAATTAGTACTATTTTAAAAATACTTCTATGAAATGTATTGAATCCCCATTGCCAGCCAACTTACCCCATGCTATACTCTAATGTATTTTTATATTTCCTCGTTATTTTTCTAAAGTTTGTCTGGTATTTGACAGCATTACTCATTTACTCTTACTAACAAAAAATGCATTAAATTGTATGTGTTTGTTTGTTTCATCTGGATTTGAGGTAATTGTTTAGAAATTTGAAAGCTGTTGAAGTTGTCACGCCGGAAACTGTCAGGAACGAATGGAAGTTAACAGCTACTTCAGTTAAAAAGTCTAAGTACGTTTTCTCTTCAAGATGCAATCTTACAACTGTTGTGCTTGCATTCTGGTGTCATAATTAAACATTTACAACATGTCTTACTTTTAAGCTCTATGTGTAGCTGCTTAAATTTGAAACAAGCAATTTCTTTAGCATATTTTCTTAAAATTCATTATTGCTTAAGACTGCTTGTTCGTCCATCACTGCTATTAATAATATTAAACTCCGTTATTGGCAATTGGGTCAATTGTTTTTTTATGTTTTCCCAATTGGAAGGAATTACGCAAGTCATTATAGGAAACAAAGAACACTTTCATTGCAGTGTTTTATTTGAAATAGACTCACATAGTCAATTATTTTCCGAAAATTTCGTCAAACCTACAAATTTAATTGTGATTCGGGTTCTGTAGGTCTTATAATGGTTATTTCTTTATATAAAAACTTGAAAGTAATTTGCTTTTTAGTAACTAAACGTCATATATACAATCCATAAGCAAAAGGTTTTACCTTCAAATTCCCATCCGTTAAGTAGTTATTTGCGATTTGCTATTTTGCTGTCATTCTGAAATACATATATGTAATATAAAACAATTACTGCGTTGCCAATATTATATTGTTTTTGAAAGGGCGACCATTGTCGCTACAGCGAATATATGTGTAGTAAATGTCGTAGCTACAATTCCAATAAGGTGACTTTTTAGCATTCTGTTATACATTACCAAAACATAAAAATTGTCTTTAATTGAAATTGATTACATTTTATAACTCTTTCGTCATTTAGAGAATCGATTCAAAGTAAAACGTTTGCTTCGTATAATCCAACTTCGATGGGTCAGCCCTCACGGGCTATGCGTGAATTGGAACTTGAAGACATTCTAAACGAAAGACATAGGAATCTGGGAGAAAGGATAAGCGAGAGAATTACAAAATATCACAACCTCGTCACACTCAAGGAGCTCATTTTAGAATAATAATTTGTTCATATGTAAATTATGTAATTAAAAAATTGGTATCTAAGGTATAAAGTCTTAACCAAGGCAATCAATAGTGTCCAGCTAGTTACTATAGAATTTTTCTTTACTTAATAAATGGAACTAAGCCTAAGCAAAATTATAAATATTAAGATGCCGCCGATTATTGTAAAGTGCTAATTTATTTATTCTTATGTTAAAAATTTGTAGCGGAAAACAATTAGATCAGAATATTATACTAGCAAAAGGATTTATTATCCTTCAATTAATAAATCAAACTTAACGCACAATCATGGGGCAATTGACCAATGAGAGAGTTCACAAATTCACAATTATAAATTGTATTATTTGGCATTACTTTTTGATTTTCTTAGCAAAACGTAGTATTTGCAATTTTTTTTAGGGATTATAAGTCAATGTTACACATCCTTGAAATTACAATTTTTTGAGACGCCCAAATAGAAACTGGAAGTTTGCTCTTAAAATGTGGGTATCACCTTAAAATGGAATATACCCACAGGTAGTTGCAATTAGTAAGAAAATAAGCGATTATTATATTTTCTCATTCCTTCTCACATCTTCGTACTGGTATCATTATTAGCTTAAGTAACTCACCAGTTCCTTCGAAGTGCGAGAGCATTCTTTAGGAGTTTAGCTGCCGCCTTCTGTAATTTGGTAATCCTTTCTCCTATTATCTCTTATGTTTCTTCCTTACTGCTCCTAGTGCGTCACTACTATTGAATTTTTTAGCTTCCACAAACTCTCTATTTCCTCTTATAACCCCTGTACCTCTTCTCGTTCACGTACATAGCCTACACTTATTACTTACTTCACTTCTTTTTCTATAGATAGATAGATAGATAACTTTTATTTTATCACGGATTGACATCCATAAAAGATACATATATAAATTTATAAATCATAACAGACAAGACAACTCAATGTTTCTTCAAATATTGATGAGGGAAAATCCTACTTGAGGCTCCACCTGTTGGATTTCTTTACGCAGTTTGTTCTGATTGCTTGCTCCTGTGGTGTCATTGTCTCTCTTTAGTTCTAACTTTTTTAGCCATTTGTTGCACTCTTCTCTATCGCATTTTTATGTAATTCTCCATTATTCTCCATGAATGATCTTCTACCCATACCTTGTTTGTCTCTCTGATTCCATCCTACTCTGGTATACTGTCTTTTCTTCACTCTCGGTTCTTATCTTCCTTAGCTCCTTAGTGAAATCTAGTAGGGACCCTCTAGGCTGCTCTTCTACATATCCCTTCAGCCCTAGTGCTTCTGATTCTACTGTTTCCTCTACACTCCGCAGTCCTATCCCTCCCTGCGGAATATCTCAACACTGGTATCGCCCATGTATTAATTGCTTTATACTATTCTGTCCATTCAATGCTGACTTCGGTAGTACCTTCCTAACTCTTATCTTGTATTCTTTTCTTAACCTTGTCTTCATTTCCTCATAATCTGTTCTGTCCCTCAGTATCACTCCTAAGTACTTGTATCCATCCTTGACTTCCTCAATCGTATCCCCACTGCTCGTCCTCAAACCATCTCCATCTATACACTTGTCACTGGTCATTGTTACTGCCGTACACGTTCCTTATCCAAACTCCAACCCAGACTCTCTACTTGCCTTCTCCAATGTCTCCACTTGTTTCTGCGTCATCTTCCTTGAATAATCATACATCTTCAGGTCGTCCATTGCCATAGGTGACTCACTGCTTTACCATTCTTTTCCAATTTATACTCCATCTCTGTGTCCCTTAGGCTTTCTGTGATTGGGACTGTTAATTATAAACAGTATTGGTGCTAAGCTATCTTCCTAGAATATTCTCCGCCTGAACCTCAACCTGTGCACATTTATCTTAGTCTGCCACTTTCCCATTTCTAGAAACCATTTCCGTGAAACTCAATTGGCTTTTAGCGTAAGTTTGTCTTCATTCTACAATGGTCCGCCACCGCCTTGTCATTAACAACTGATCTTTGTATCATCTCTTTAGCCTACATTCTTTCTATTCCTCTGGTATCAACCTGTTCTGTTCTAAATAACATTCCGGCTTACTTGAAATCACGGAAGTTAGTAATTTCCAAGTTGTTTGCAGACATGTTATTGGCTTAACTTTGCTTGACTCACTGCCTTTCTTTGAGTTCTATATGCGAAATGTCCTTCCTACTAACTTCAAGGCTGGGCACCTATTCACCATACACTCCTCAAATACTGCTGCTAATATTATTATTATTATTAATAAGATCAAATTTTGAACTAACGATCAAGATAAATTGGATTTATTACAAAAGATTAAGAAATTAACTAAAGACTTACCCGCTAAAAATTCAGAAGTTTATACAAATTCCAAATTCAGTATTTCACAATAAGCTGTAAATATGTAGGTTTACAGTCATTTGATCATATAATAATCGTTCAAATACTTTAATTATTGGAGACAAATTGAAATTGATAAATAATTTTAACAAGTGACGGATCATGTATTTTAATAATGGGAGGAATATGGGCAAGGTTTACATAATCTGGAAAATGATTACTTTTTGTGAAGTTGTTAAATAAATACTATAATGGACAGTGATTTTAAGTGACCATGGGCAATTTATGAAGGCCTAATTGATTAGTTAGATGTAAGTTTGAAAATCGCTTTAAAGTTTCTGTGAGTACAATTTAATTTTACAGTTGTTAGTATTTAAACAAGTTATTTAAACCGAACCGGTCTATTTTGTAAATAAGTAATATTGAATATTTTGTTACGGAATTCATTGTATTATAATATGTAGCAGATATTGATGAGTAACTCATATACAAAAATCCTCCAAAGTTCATTCCAGGTGGAGATAGAAATTCCAGATGGAAGAAAGACATAAACATTTGTCATCTCATGACCGATCCTGACAAGAAGAAGCGAGCTTTAGCTGTTGTATTTTGTTTGTATGGTATAGCAAAAGAAATTGCATTGTCAATTCCAACCGGCGATTTGAACTCTGATAATGAATTCAATACATTGATCACTTACCTTTATACATCCTTTCAAGTGTCAGAAGATGAAGCATCTGAACTTTACTTAACGTTTAAATCAATGGAGCGAAAACCGAAAGAAACTATAAGTGAATTTGTATTCAATTTTGAAAGCCTTGTAAGCGAACTTAGACATAAAACTTGAGTTCAGTGACGGTATTCTAGCTGCAGAGGAGTTAATCAAATCGTCAGTTAATTAACAGGAACGAAGAGTTATTCTGCCTACTTCAAACCAATCCCTGGGCAATGTGAAATCAGCATTACTTCGATTAACAATTGCAAGTAATACAAATGTTTATAATCAATCGGCTGTAATTAAAACCGAAAGTGCATTTCAAGTTTGTAGAAATGCATACACTCAACACCTATTTAGAAACAGCCGGCAATTATAGGACATTTTACTTGGAAATATAAAATTAATCGTGGCAATAGTAATTCTGGTTCAAGTGATCGCCCGTGATGTTACGTATGCGATTCGAGATTTGATTTACCAAGAAGTTGTCCTAATCGTAACAATGTCAACAGTGCAATTGCATTTTCTACTGAAGAAATTATAGATATAGATACAGGCAGTGCATCAGCTGCTGGTAATCTTGACAATCACAATGAAGAAACAGATCAAGTACATTATATTTATGTATCAGGTTTGCGTACATCTTTTAATGACACTTCGTACCAGTATCAATATGGTCTCGTGGATACGGTTTGCACCAAACAGTTACATGAGAGGTATGGCTGTTTAAATATTTATTTGCTATTAACATTTTTTTCTAGCGTTTCTAGAAATGATTTGCCTATTTCATCTCTTTTCTTTGGTGATGGGAGTAAAAAGAAAGCTATACTTCGGGTTTGTTACCGATTAAAATAGAAGAGCTCCAACGATTGTTAGATGTTGAAATAATACACGCAAATTTACCGTTGCTTATTTCCTTAAGGTTTTTGAAGCGCATGTGCGTTGTGATAAATACCGCTAGTAATGAAATTGAAAATGAAGCGAAAAGTTCCTTTGGTCGTGATGAGAACACACTTTTGCTCCAATATTCTTTAATTCTTGCACAACCTTTTCATACCAAAGGCGGGCAGCATCACTAAGTCCGTAAGCAACAATATTTTATTTCCAATATACATTTTAAAACAATCAGCTTCAGTAGGCGGGATTAAAATGACTTCACGATTGATAAGTTTTCCTTGAAAGAAAGCTGTTTGAATATCAATATTAACTTTCCAATGATATACCCCAGTAATGGCTAAAACAAATCTATTTATCCACTTACTACATGTTGGGGAATATGAGTCAATTTCTACATCTTGATCCTGAAACCAAGCGCAACTAATCTTGCTTTGTTTCTGATTTCCAAATACGTCAACTTTCATACTACAAACCCATCTAGTACTAACAATATTACAATCTTTAAGATTTGCTATAACGTTGTAACTAATTGGTTTTCAATGTTGTGACAAACTTCAGGGTTAGGCTCAATCAAGTATTCGGAATTATCCACATCATTAAACAATTTTATGTATATGACAACGTATATACCTTGATCCATGTTTTAGTAAAAACTCACGTTTATCATAGCCTGCAACAATAGATGATCCTAACCATAACTTACGTTCACAAGACAAATACATTGCTAGACCTTGGGGTCTAGTTGATCGACACATTGCATTTTTAATAGTTTCGAACTTTCTGGTTCAATAAGTAATCTACGTACCTTATTCAAAATAATCAAATGCTTACCTACCACATCGTTAATATCTAAAGCAAGTTATTTGATAAAGATCAATTTTGTAATAACATTCATTCAATTCTTACAGTAATAATGCATAAATATGTAAACAATCCACAGAATATAAAATATGATAAAAATTTTAAAAAACTACAAGAGTTTTTACGAAAAAATGACTTAAAAGCTGTCCCATATGATAAAGGTATTGGAATCGCAATAATGAAAAGAGATGACTATGAGAAAAAAATGATGAACATTTTAAAAGGTGATGAATTTGAAAGAATTCAATTACACACAAATGCAAAGAATTCACCTGCAATTTGCTTTGAAAATAAATTTAATTCAAAATTACTGAAAATGAAGAATGCAAAAAAGATATCTGAAACATATGAGAATTCACAATCACTAGGCCGTTATGCTTCAATATTATATGGCTTAGCAAAAATTCACAAGCCAGCAGAATGTCCATTGCGACCGATTGCCAGCTATGTGGAAGTATTTACAAAAAATTATCTGAAACCCTAAACAAAATGGTAAGTTTATTACCTGAAGCAAATGTCAACATCAATGCTAAAAAATTTGCTAATGACATCATAAAACAAAACACAAAAGGTTATATGGTTTCATATGATATTAAGAGTCTATACACAAATGTGCCATTGGAAAAATCAATTGATGCTGCAATTGAACTCCTTAAGAATAAAAACACAAAAATTTACAATCTGGAGTATAACACAACAAAAGAACTATTAACTTTAGCAACGAAGAATACTTTAATGGAATTTAATAACACATTTTATCGTCAAAAAGATGGTTTAGCCATGGGAAATCCGTTAAGTTCTACTCTTGCAAATATATATTTAACTACAATTGAAAACAAATTTACAACATCAGACATCCACTTCATTTATTATCAATGCTATATGGATGATATATTTGCATTAGTAAAAAATGAAGAAACATCAGAAAATATACTTACAAAACTGAATCTAATTGACAAGAATATTCAGTTTACAAAAGAGATTGAAACTAAGAACAAATTTCATTTTTTCAATGTACAAATAATTAGAAAAGATAACAAATTTGAAACTGGAATCTATTATAAACCAACAGACACAGGATTGTTATTGAACTACAACTCAAATACGCCTTTAAATTACAAAATATCATTAATTAAAGGTTATATTCATCGAATATTTGACAATTGCAGCACATATAGAACAATTAACCAAGAAATAGGAAAACTTAAGATCGAATTAAAGAAGAATGAATATCCAAATAATTTCATAGATCGACATATTAAGAATTCATTAGAAGACTTTTAATTAAAAACAAAAGATCAAAAAACAAACTAATTATGAACATTGTTTTAAGATCGAATATAGAGGACTTCACACTGAAAAAATGATCAAAGAACTCAAAAAAATATCAATAATTAAAGAAAATGGTAGATTTATATATAGCAATAATAAGTTAAGAACAAAATTTCAATTAAAATCCAACTAAAGAATATTATATTGGTTTTTCTAGTAGGCAACTATCAAGAAGAATTAAAGAACTTGAGACTAGTTCTAATATATCTAATCATTTAAAAAAATGAGGGCTAAACTTTGAAACAAAAATATTACATCAGACGTCACTACTACTACTACTACTACTAGGCTTTATTAAACTGTAGATAAGTATACAATAATATAGAATAACATAAATATAAAAAGCATTATTAATATTTACAAAAATTAAATGATTTTTTGCAGTTACTGCTTAAACATAAAAAGAATCGTTTACATCCATTACTTTCATATGAATTTTCTAAAAATTCATAAAGAATATCGTACATTTTCTTTTTGGTAATTTTTGGATTTCCAAAGAAATCAAAATTGTATTCCCGAATTAAATAATTCCCAATGCAGCAAATTCTATTAAAGTACCAATGATCACTAGTATTTTTCTTCGTTTTCTTTATAACAAATAGTAGACTTTTAGTTTTTCGATTGTTTTTGAATTCAAATGAAACATAGTCTAAAATATTAATTAAATCATATTTTCCATTAATTGATGGACATCCTTTAATTGAAGAAATAATGAAACTGGTAGGAGTTTATAGTAAATTAAAGCATTTTTGTATGCCATATTACTAATCCATCTTAAACATTTTTTTTGAAATTTTTCAAGTTTGTCTATATCTGTGGAGTTTGCATACCAAATAGGAGAGGCATAAAATAAACTTGGCATGATAATCGATTTAAATAATTTAAATTTAGTAGACGATGGTAGACTTGAAGGTAAATTTCTTCGTAGTTGTAATAATGTTATATTGGATTTTTTAATTCTCTGAAAAATATGATATGACCACGATAAATTATACGATATATTAACTTCTAAATCATTCACATGTTTGGAAGTATCAATCTGAAGATTTTCAATTTCTATTTTATGCGCTATGTATGAAGAATTGATACTCATTAAATAAAACTTGTGGAAGTTAAATTTCATTTTATTAGTTGCAGCCCATTTTATAATTCTTTCAGTATCAACCACTAATTCTTGAAAGTTATTGTTTGAAATCTTCACATCATCAGCAAAAATGTAGCAAAGTGATTGACAACAATTTGGTAAGTCATTTATAAAAGCTAAAAATAGTATTGGAGCTAAAATTGATCCCTGTGGAACACCACTTGTAATAATACAGTTCTTTGATACGGTATTACGAAATTTTACCACTTGTCGACGATTTTTCAAGTATGATGCTAATAATTTTAAAAAATTTCCACCAATTTTGAATAATTGGAGTTTTTCAATTAATTTTCTATGTGGGACTTTATCAAATGCCTTGCTAAAATCCATATATAATGTTGATATGATTTTATTTTCATCAAATTCTTTATAGACAATATCTAAATATGATAATAATTGTGCAACAGTTGATCTTTTATTGGTAAAACCAAATTGATGATTTGATAGAGAATTTCTTATGATGGAATAAAGATTCCAAAATATAATCCTTTCAAATATGAGTCCAATCTTAGGCAAAATACTTATTGGTCTATAGTTCTTAACATTTGTTATACATCCACTTTTTAAAATTGGTGTAATATAAGATCTTTTCCATATATTTGGAATTGAGCAATTCCGTATGTAATTTTTAAAAAGATTTAAGATATGAACGGAAAGTTCATTTCGAAATTCATATATAAATTTAGCAGGTATATCATCTAAACCACATCCACTAGGAGTAATCATATCTAAAGCTTTACAAACCATATCTAAGTTTATTTGAATTTCATTATATGTTTGTAATTCAAAAGAAGAAAAAATTTCGTCGTTTTCTTCGTAAACAGAGGAAAAGTAGTTGTTAAGTAAATTGCTAGCATGTAGTGGATCTTCAGCAATAATTTCTTCCAAATATATTGGGAGTGGAATGGGTGATTGATTCAGAGATTGTAAAAATTTTAAAAAGTTATTGATGTTCTTTGTAGAACACAGACTTTCAATGAATAAAACTTTACTTAATTCAGCAGATAGAAATACATCGTTATATAATTGATAATAGATTTCATTTGGTTTTAATAGTTTTTTATATAAAGAATTGCATCTATTAAATAAATGAATTGTGTGAGACGTAAAATATGATGGAAAATCATTTCGTTTATTTCTCTTCTTAGGAACATGTAGTTGAATACTTTTAAATAATTCATTGTACCAGAAATTTGTGTATATTTCTGTATCTTTTGACATCTCATTAAATGAAAACAATGAACATTGGTAAAATGTCGTTAGGTTTTTATGATCTATCAAATTAAACGAAAATTTTATTTACTAATTGATTTATCAATATCATTGAATTTCAGATCATTTATATTGGGAAATGAAATATTAGTATTCATGAATATAATACAATGATCAGAGAAGCTTAACATAAGAGATATGAAACAATTTTCATCATTTTCCAAATTAGTATCATTTGTAAATATTAAATCAAGAGTATTTCCATTGATATGTGTTGGAAAGTAAACAATTTGATTTAAATGTAGTGATATTAAAAAGTCAAAAATTATTTGATCATATTCATTAGGGGAAATACCACTTGAAATATCAAATAATGGAAAGTTGAAATCACCTATTATGTAGATTAAATGTGAAATACTTGGCTGGTAAAGATCAAATGAAGTTTTCATTTTTAGTATATAGTCAATTATCGTTGTAGAAGAAGGCCGATATTTACTAGTGCTTGGGGGTATGTATAAGCAAATAAATAGCAATAAACTGTTGTCCAACTGAAAAACTGTAGAGCATGCAAATTCGCAATCAACTGAATCTTGTAAATTAACAATCTTAAATGACTTTTTACACAGAATTGCACATCCTCCATGTTTAGAAAGATTTTCTCCTCTTATACATAAACTTGCAATCATATAATATGTTCCTGAAACTAATGAATCATAAAATGTAAATTCATCCCACCATGTTTCGGTCAAGCAAACAAATGAAATATCATATGCTATTATATAATTCATTAGTGAAACTTGCTTCTCAATTTTTTGAATGCTGCAGCAGTTGGTATACATAAATTTAAAATGGTGTGTCGTATATAGTCAATCCACTTGAACTATAGTGTTATCCATAAAAAGCGAAAGATTTCTAATCTTAAGTCTACTTTTGTCCACTCCTTCATTTATTAATAAATATCTCTTCTTTAAACATAATTTTTCTTTTTCACGATCATTTTTACTCAAAAAAGGTTTAGTAAAGATATTTAAATGCAAGTCTTTTAATTTGTAAGCATTAGAAAGAATTAATCTTTTATTCCATATAGATCCCATGTTTAGAATTATAGGTCTGGGTTTGGAAGAATGAAGTTTTCCAATTCGAAAGAATTCAGTAATACAATTTGAATCAATATTAAGATGTGAGAAAATATAATTGATATTTTCTCTATCTTGTTTAAGCTTTGCATGATTATTTACACCGAATATAATAATTTTCTGTTTAAATGATTCATCTTTATTTATATGACATTCTATCTTATTTTCTACTTTAGAAGCGAAATTATCAATGTTTGTAATTTAAATTAACTTTAAGTTTTTTAATTTATTCCTTAAAGAATTTATATTTTCATTCAATTTTCAATTTGATAGAGAAATTGTATTCATTTGACTTTCAGAATTGTTTTCATATGAAACAAGAAATGCTTTTTATCAACGCATTCACTACATTGAGTCAAGAAATGTTTTCGGTATTGGATTATTGATTCTATACAGTTGCTTGAAAGTCCTGTACATTTTTTATTCAAATGTAAATGTTTATTGCAAATAATGCATTTGAAAATTTTGTCATCTTTTATGACTGAATTACAGGTAAAACAGTTTAAGGTCTCCATTTAAGAGAAATTTCTTAATGTATTATTAAAATTTTTACGTAAGCTAATTAGAGAATAATAAACATTCAACTTACGTTTCCCACGTTTAGCAAAATTCTTTTTCACAAAATTTGCCAATGATTACAAC
>CABFPE010000426.1:307445-321616 GCA_900660155.1 Hofstenia miamia
AAATCAATTGAGATTGGAAATGAGTTTGTCAATTATTTAGGAATGGAAATCAGACGAACGGAAAACTATTGTTATGAATTACATCAAAGGAGCTTCTAGGATAATCTTAAAGAAATTTTGGAATTTGATCGTAATAAATTCAAAATTCTAATTGGTGGTATTCAGTGCTTATCGATCAACTCAAAACCTGACGTTACGTATCGAGCATCAACTTTAGCAAGTGGGGCTGATAAACCATCCACTGCCTATTTTAGGCGTATCAATAAACGGGTAAGATATTCTATTTTATTCTATATACAACATCAAGAAAACCAACCGGGAATTACTGTGTATGTTGATGCCTCGTTCGACAATCCAAGTTGATGTGGTTATTTAATTTTTTGAGGTAACGACTTTATCCATTGGTCATCAAAGCAATTAAAAATCGTGGCAAGGTGTACACTGGCAACCGAGACGATCTCTGTTTGACGCTATTGACTGATGCTATTGACTGTGCTTGTTATTTTCGAATTTTTTTTAATCTAGTATTTGGTCACATTTATGGGATCACTATTTATACTGACAGCTGTCCATTAATTAACGCAGTTTCATTTAATTCAATTCGTCATGAAAAACGTTTACCAATTGATTGCGTTCATTCGAGAAGGCATTGAAAAAAGTGAATGGTAATTTCAGTTTGTCAATTCATATGGTACGCTAGCAGATTGTTTAACCGCACATATTATATATTAAAAGTTGCGATTCTCTTTTTCATGCTATTACTCATTCTGATGACATTATGAAAAATAGGAAATAATGGGAATCTGATTACAATTTTATTTTAACAATTGCTAACATTTAAACAAGTTGTCTAAACCGAACCGGTTTTTTTTATTAAATAAGTATTAATGAATATTTTGTTACGAAATTCATAAAAAATTGGTATACCAATAAATGAATAAAAATACGTTTTTTAGTATCTTCATTTTATTATAACAGTTTTAATGCTTTCTGTAAAACTAAAACACAATTAAAAGTTGAAGCAATTTGGAGATTTGCTTACAGACTGGGTAATTGTATTTTCCTAGATTAATAAAATTTTGCTTAATTTACTAGTAATTTTGTAGTCATCAATAAGATTTTTTCCGAATGAATTTTTTCAATAGCATCAATACTGTTTGATTTAGGTTTCTTATTATTGCTGATCTCATGAATTATCTTCCATTTTATCCTTTCGTATGCAACAAAATTTTCATGAGTTAGATTTTTAAACATCTAAATTCGATGATTTTTCGCGTGTTGAATCTTTACAATGGTCAGTTAGCCAAGTTTAATTATGTACAGATTTTTTTGAATTTGTACGTTAAATTAATCGTAAAGTTAAAAATTTTCTAAGAAGTTTCTCAGCAGTGTAGTTGAATTGGTTGCATTCATTGAAAATGTGATTAAAAGGGTTATCAATAAATAGTGGGCATTTGTTAATATAGTAATCGGAATGCTAAAAGGACCACTTGATTTAATCAATTTCACTTTGTTTATAGCATGTCAGTATTTTGCAACCACTAGTAAATCGGAAGGTAAATCGAAAAATGTATTTATTTACAAAAAGAGGAAGTTCTAAATTCGGATGAGAATAATTTCACAAGTTTATGAAATATGTTTTCATAAAATTTGAAAATTTTAAATGATACTTGTGCAAGTTAATGTCTCTATCTTCAATAGCAGACATGCTTTTTTTTGGTTTTTGAAAATTGGACGCCACCTATTTATGGGTTATATCAAATTTCTACATTTCTTTTAGACATCATAACTATTCATTTCTTGGAACTACAATATGGACTTTATTTTTATCATATTTTTCTGTAATATCTAAGTAAATTTTCTTAGATTTTTGAATTTCTTCTTTTGTCGAGATGATCTTGGGGTATATTTTTTATGGTAGGACTGATAAAAAAACTTATTAAATCTACAATAAAACATTAAGAGCCTCTTCACAAAGAAACGAATGAAGCATTTGCGATCCTTGCATCAATCAAAAGTAGGGCATACATGTTTCATTCTTTCTATGGCTAAGAAACGCTTTTGAAGCTGAAACTTATTTTGTGCATTATAAATTCTAGGAACTATATAACATCATTTGCATTATTTGTTAAATGCAATAATGTATTTGTTTATGAACCACTGGTTAAACAAATTTCTGCGGTTGAAGATCGGAAAACAATTATATTCTTCATTCTTCAAAGATGCTAGTCGGGATACGAAGCAATGTAGAGATATCAGTAAGTTTTAAGATATATGGACATTATGGCGGATGTAAAATTATATATAAAAGTATAAAATCCGAGAACTTTGTTTGTTGTTTGTCCACAAAATTAGATTGGCCATTGAAAATTTTACATTAAAATATGGATGATTCTATACATTGAAGGCCTATATATATAAACCTTATTTATAAACTTCTAAAACGGTTTACACTCTGTTAAATTGTTGAAATTGAATTACCATTTGAACGCTAAAATCCAAAAAATATCAAAGATTATAGGCAATGTATTCCCACAATAAAATTTCAAAGTAGAGTTTAATAAAACATCTAAGTAAAACTATTATTTCTAGCTTGATAATCCACTATGATGAATGTATATCACAAATATCATACATGGTGAATAATGGTATCTTTTTAGTGGAGATATATTTTTAAAAAATTAAGTAAATATTTTTGCTTCAAATCAAAATCTGGTGAAAAATCGTGTAAATAAGCACTAAATTATTTATCAAACAATAAAAATAACTATTATGAAAAATATCTTGAAATATATACAATAAATAGCAATAAAACACCACAGAAGAATTGCATAGATATTAAAAACTATCAATTAACTGAGATTAAAAGTATGTAATCTCAGTAAATTTTGCATCCATTATTGTTGCCAAAGTACTTTGTTTACATAGTCTAAGCACAAAAGCTGTCGTATAAATTTCAAGATCAGATGAAATATATTTTATGTCAATTTTCTTGTATAAAATAACTATTTAAAATGTAATCCATCATTTTCAATTGTAGCGCAACGATATTTGTAGAAATTCACAAAACTCTTTATCATAAACACAACCTTTGAATTGTCGATTGCTATATTAGTAATTGAATTTTTGGCAATTTATAGAAATTTACTGAAGTAATAATTTTTAGACAAATACGAAATTGTGTTAAGCTTCCAACGCCACGTTTTTTATGAAAAAGAAATAAAAAATTTTAAGCAAAACTAAAACTAGCTCTTGCAAAAAAATTACACATAAATATTATTATATTAGACTTGATATTGACTAACACAATGTGAAAATAAATTATCATATTATGATTAATTGCCAAATTGCATAATTAGATATTTTGAAATTTTCCCTCTTTTGCATTAAATGCATTAAAAATGGCTGCAAAACATTGTGTAAGTTGTTTATGTCAGTGTAAATACATATACTTAATCAGTTAATTATCAAAACTTCAAGTCAGTTAATGGGAACAATTGTTCAAACTCTTTAGTTTGAAATGCAAAATTGAATATATTCCATAAAATATATACCAGAAAATTCTTTATAATTGTGTATTACACCTATATGTATCATATTGCTTGAAATATTAACGAAATAGTTTGCGTATATGGTTTATAAATACTACCGTACAAATTGGCTTCATAAAATTCACTTGAAGGCGTAATTGTTGCCAATGATTACAATAGTGAGATGAAAAATTATTTTGTATTGATCATTATATATATATATATATATATATATATATATATATTTATATATATATATATGAAATATTAATCTAAATGGGATCATAATTCTATGTTCATGATTTTTTTATTCCACCCAATCTTCTTGATTGAAAGATACTATAAATTTCTTTTATAGATCTTTTAGAAATGGAAAATCAATTGAGATTGGAAATGAGTTTGTCAATTATTTAGGAATGGAAATCAGACGAACGGAAAACTATTGTTATGAATTACATCAAAGGAGCTTCTAGGATAATCTTAAAGAAATTTTGGAATTTGATCGTAATAAATTCAAAATTCTAATTGGTGGTATTCAGTGCTTATCGATCAACTCAAAACCTGACGTTACGTATCGAGCNNNNATATATATATATATGTGTGTTTGTGTAAATCATGGTGTCTAACTGTGCTCTTTTTTGAATTATGTTTGCGCTTTTTGAAAATGTTTCAAGATGTACATGCAGATACAGCTATGTTTTTACATTTTTCCCTCACTTGGAAAATGACATTTTAATTATAGATGTCAGCTAAACTATATCAATTTGAATAAAATATATTGATGACAATAATTACTTTTATGCTTCAATTGCTAACAGGCTTAAGTCAAACTAATAGCTCACTATTCTTCATTCTAATAGGACCATAAATTGAAGATTTAAACATCTACTTGAAATTTCGATAACCTGTGACTTTGATCGCAATCTTAGGAAACTAAATATAATTGTAATACATAATAATTGAATTACGTTTTATTGGTATTTGTTTAATTTAGATGGTTCTCATATCAGTTTCATCATTAGTGTGTAAGTACTCTAACAAATTTTACAATACTAGCATCAATGCAAACTTGAATTTGTAAACCTATAAAATCAGTGGAATTAATACTTATTGTGTGCTAGAGGATTTTTATTAGTGTTAATTTGCTGAAGTTTGTGGAGAATTTATAAACAAGTTATTCCAATCTCGTGTTACTCTGCAAATAATTGTAGTTTTTAGGCATATATCAATTAGACTTTGAGAATATTTTTATTACATCTTTTGAAGGAACTTTATTATTAAATGACCTAGAGAAAATTTTCAAATAATTTTGAAAACGTGTTAATTTCAAATGTTTTAGGTATCTCTATGATTTTGGCTACAACTTCAGCACAAAGTGAGTTTCTTGATATAAGATATTGCATCCTAAAATAGACATAAGAATAATATTTTAAAATATTCCCTGAGAAACTAATATAATGCATAAGTAGTGTAATTATTATAATGCGTAAGCTTAAATGGAGAAGACATTAAACAATTTTGTTGTTACTAAACTTTGATGTCGAAATTTGGAAAATTCTAACCCGCAAATTGCCGCTAAAAATATAAAATCATGCTTTTACCGACGAAAATTGGCCTTTTAGCGGCCAAGTCAGTGAGAAATTCTGTGCTTGCATTTTAAAATGATGTCAACAATTTTGGTATTATGTGCATGTATTGTCTGAAATCTTTACGATCTCACTTTTTAGCACGTAAAATACTTAGCTTTCACCTTCACGTCTAAAGAAAGTCACATAATCTAAACGCCTTTATGGTTGCCATACGTTCTTGATCATTTTTGCTACACTTTCCTAAGTAATAGCTGTCATCGAGAGAGGGAATCAGAAGCAAAGGCACTTTGTCCAAATAAAAACACGGGATTAATCAGTATCAGTGGTGGTTTGCAACAAATATTTTATCACAATCACCCACCACAATTACCTTAGGAGTGCCGCACTGAGATAATAACAGTGGATTTCAGGTCTACTCGCAGCTCTCATTAGTAGGCCAAGTGAACACCGGTCAACCGGTATGACAAAATTCCTGACCCGAACCGACCGGTACCGGTTGACCGGCTTGCCATGCAGCCGGTCGGATCGAACCGGTTCCAACTCTGCCATGTACACAGTGTTAGTAACGAGAACATAAAAGGTCAATTTATATCTTTTGACTTATTATTAATTTTTATTTTATTTTCTTTAAATTTTGGGTTTCCTATTTCTGAAGCTAAATTTTTCGCTGAGAAATTTAGTTTCATTACAGTTGGTAATTCCCACTGAGAGCGCAATGCGTTGATTTATTCCTTTTGTTGAGACTATCCCATAAATTATAAAATCTCCATGTAAAGATAGTGCACTTAGAATCCGTTGATTCACTGAAGTAAGTCAACTGGAGAAGCAACATATAGAATTGTTAATAAAAATCATATTGGGCTGTTGGGTAAAGATTCAATTATAATATCTGAGTTTCTTAAGAATGTGTGCGGTAGCTTGTTGATAATCTTGATCTATTAGTTTCAAGATAAAATAGACCTAACCGTATATCACTTTTTAATTTCTATTTAATGCACATTTAGCAATCATTCTTTATATCACATACATGTATAAATGCAATACATTTATGCTAACAAGTGCGTTACGGATAAGTCTCGATTTTGTCCCTGTTCTCGCCAGACTAAGATAAAATATCTATAACAGGACAATTAAAATTAAAAATTTAGACATAGTTTATGCACTACATTAACCCTTGACAGGACTTTCGTTGACAAATTGTGACATTTGATTCTTGAATTACTATAACTTGAAATTCTGTAAAGTAACAATTCCCTTGTTCAGAAACTTTCGAAAAATATCTAGAAAAAATTCAGACGTGAATTTTTGACTCAATATGGATTTTCCTTCTATCAGTTTCAGAAGTCTTAACTTGTTCCGGATCTTGTTAACAATTTGCCACAACTGCTTATTCATACAAATTACAATGGAAAGTTAAGTACAAACTGTTATCAATCAAAATAAGGAATAATCCCTAAGTTGTAAGGTTTCTTTACTCACATGCTTGTCACAGTATCTGTACTCTAGTGGTTGTGCTATTGGACAAGCTGTTTTGCTTACTGTCTCCTTCAGTGTACTGTGACACCACCATGACTTCGTTCTCTATTTTATTGTGAGTGTCCAAATTAGTGTTAATTCTATGACAGTAATCATGTGTACAGACTGCTATACTTTCTGTGTGTTGGCGTACGAAATGGAAAGACCATGAAGACAAACGTTTTTGAACACAATGAATGTGTTAGGAATTCACGGTTTCGATGACGCTGACAGTAACGTCGTAGATGAAGAGGTTGCAATTGACTAACAAGAATGGCTATCTGACATATACATTTTCCGAGAAGATAGTGAAAGGAAAGATAATGAAATCATCGAAATTGAACAGCATGGAAATATTTCTGAGACTAATTCAATTTATCGCACTGAATTATTCGCCCCTAGACCGCAATGACGTAATATTCTAACTGAGCAGCCATACTGTCTTGTTTGTCCATCCACAGAAAGTAATTTTTTAAAATTATTTTACAACAAAGACATTATTCTTCATATTCTATGCGAAACAAATATAGAATCATGCAATATTGGTACAGAATTCCATCTCAACCTCACAGTTACTACACGAGATTTTCGTCAAGAGGAGATTAAAGCCGGTTTGGTTCTCAGTATTTAAGCTATCTTGTACAGAGGTAATTTCTCGAGTTTGGAAAGTTTATGGGACTCGCCATCTATTTTATAGAAACGTTTTGATTCTGCTGTCGTCCTATTCGAGAATTGATTTATCTATTGAGGACCGAAGACCCATAATCATCAAGGATTATAACTGAGTCAAGGGTGTAGTTGATACACTTGACGAGAAAACAGAGGAGTTTAGGTGTTTGCATAAAATTCAGTGCTGGCCAATGCTTGTTAATTATAATCTTATGAGTGTTGCTACATCTAATGCTTTCATCATTATGAAAAGATCCTCATTAAGTTTCAAAAAGAGAGTTTCTAAAACGTCTGACATATCAATTAGGAAAGCCATACGTTCAAATCCAGTATCAGAGCTTGAGGTTGGAGATCAGGCAACTAGCAAAGCGACTGGAGTTTATAGATGCATCCACTACACCAGTGTGAACATAGAGACATCGATCAAAAAAGAGGAAAATATTATATATGCAAACAAGTAACTCGTTCTCATTGCAAAGTTTGTGAACTTCCAGCTCATTGACGGTAGTTATAAAAAGATTATTGTTTGATTTGCTACAATGAATGAAGCATTTTGCTTTACATTCATGTTTGTCTTAGTAGAGAGCGCATTTTACTATGGTTATGGTTACTATTTTAAGTTTTACATGTTTTACTATTGGTAAGCAACAAATGGCATCTTTATTCAATGTTGTGATTAAAATTGATAATGTAAAAGGATAATATCGTAATTTTCTATAATAATGACAATCACAATTTTAATATCATAATGATAATTGATTAGTATCATCATAAATCAAGGTAAAAATCATAATTGATATAGTTTCTAATGATACCTAATTCCCTTTGATAAGATCTCATATTATTCCAATGATGGAATAAACAATTTAAATTCATCATAAAGACTATTTGATTGTCGAAAAATTGTCAAAAAAGTCCGGAATTTGTTAATCAAATGCCAGCCCTGATAAGGGTTAATGCCATGTGATTATTCTTGTTTCCTATTTGTTCTAAGTCACAGGGGATTCTCCCCCCTTAGACCAAATATTACAGAAAATATAGCAGGAATTTCAACGAAATTTGGTTTTAGGAAGTAGAATGGGACCAAGATCTGAATTATTTAATTTCAAAAGACTCTAGTATTTGCTATATTCAAATGTGGAATAATTCATTCATATACTAAGTTTCATAAATCGATTTAAGTTGTCCAGCGAAGGTTTTTAAAACTAAATCAGAATCCCACTAAAACCTAAGGATCGTCTTGGATATAATAAGTTTATAAGCAATTGCAACGCTTTGTTATGCACATGCAGCGTATTATCCCAGCCGGATCAATTAGTCAATTTCAGTTGACAAATCAATTTAAGTTAGTAATTCAATGAAAGTGCGTAGCAATTAGACTAAAGTTCAACCATCAATTGGAGAATAATTAGTTAATTTGAAACTTGTTACAACGTTTAGATTCGATATTTGCCCTACACTGGACTATGTTATGCTAATCTTAATAATATTAGTGAATTTTGATTATAATCGAATAAATTGTAAAACAAATGTTTTCTAAAATAATGCTTAAATTTTAAGAATATGAAAACTCTGTTCTACTAAAATATTCTTTTTTCATCTATCAGCTATTTTTAATGCCATAGTAATTTAGGGCATTCATTGTTATAATAAATGTTTCAAAGTTCAAGTCTATTTCTATTGTCATTTTTATGAGAAATATTATTCGTTTTTTTAGGTAGTCAAGTCTACATCAGCGACAGTAATATTTTTCATTCTACAAACATGTAAATATGTACTAAAATATAACATATTTTCATGGAATTTTGTACATCATTATCACTATATTCTAAAAGTTACCAATTAATTATAGATTCGGTATTTTAGACTAATTATTTTTATTGCTGCGTAGATGTACTCTAATTCTACAAAATATTTGGAAATATTACTAGGTGTAACCCAATAAAGTAGCAAATTTTTTACTAATGAAATCTAGTTGTAAAATGATGCTAAACTCCATCAAGGAGTAAACAGCTTAAATAATACAAAGTAAATCTTAACTTTTCCATTTAGAATGCACACAAAGATGCAACTACAGCTTAGTGATTTCTGCCAATTTATTGTTTTTTATTTCTGTTTTTGTATCCAGACTGTTAATATAATTCTGAACATTTGTTAGCTATACCGAACCAATTGGTTGCCAATTTTCTCAATTGTTTAGCTGTTGTGATGAATCCAGGTTGGAATTGGTATACACGATCGCCAACTTAGTGTGTTTCTAAATATATATATATATATATATATATATATATAAAACATGAAATCATTTATTAGCATCTTTACTTTGCAGAACTTCTCGAAGTTTGTTCTCTGTCATTGTAAGTCTTTGTTCTAAAATTGCTACTGTTTGCGTGAGAATATCCATCTGTCCGGAAATTGTTTCCAAAGCAATTGCAATGTCTGGTGATACAGCAGAATTTGCTGAAATAGATGGATTGGCACTCATTGGTCTATCATTTTGCGTTTTTGATTGCCAATCACTTGATATATTTTCCTTGCTTTCAAGAATTGATCTTGATTTCCTAAAAAATGGACACAAATACTGTTGAAGTAAAGTTACATATTAAATCAAAATGATGATGCCTCAAATGGCATATAAATGTAGTTTCGTTCAAATTAATTGCATAAATGATTTTCGGGATATAATAATATCAGTTGTTTTAAATTGTATTTAAAAAGAAAAATACAAATAAATGGATAAATGACATCACGATAAGGCGGTACATCAATGTTGCCATAGTTTACATTTTCCTAGTAATTGTACGTGATAATTTTGTAATGAAACAAACAAACCATACTAAATTTTAGTTTCTCTGTGGTCATGTCTGGCAATTATTTGCTATTGAAATTCAAAAAATTAATTTAAACAATCCAGTAGATCTGAATGCTAATGATTTATTACTAGTAACATTGTGGCGAAAAAACGGTAACATTGTTAGATTTCTACAATGAAAGAAATATTTTATAATTCATTAACTTATATTGTGTTAACAAAAGTTATTGAATATTTTTATTCGTATTTAAATGTGTTGAGCTGTAAAACAAATCATTTCAGTTGTATTATATATTAGCTCCATCATCATAGATAGAATTTACTTATGTTCGAAATAGACCAGAGGCTAAGAAACATTAATATCAGATGCAAGTTTTTCGGATAAAGAAATCTTGATCAGTTTCCAGCCTTGAGTTGAAGAGGGAATGGCTTTTTACATTGTTCCCAAATGGGAACATTGGAAGAATTCAGGTAAGTAACATAATAATCGGTACATATATTAGCATATATTTGTGGTAAGTGACACTATTTTGCATTATGCAGTAGGAAACACCATCAAATGAATTGGGTGTATTTAAATGTTGATAGAAATCAGAGAAACATAGTCATATATCTTCCATTTCCCTGTGCCTCGCAAGGATGTCTAATGATGGAATGAGTTTGAGCTTTTGATTGACGGCGTGCCTTGTTTCTTTGTATTACAAAATTATTATCAAAATATCCAGCAAAATGACTTCAAAACACAAAACAAGAAATAGAAGAAGCCAAGGGGCGCACTCATGTCGCAAATTAAGTGAATATTTCAACGTATTTTCATAGTTGAAATAAATTATTTGAGTAAACCATGTAAGCCAATTATTACAATAATTTTTTTCTATAAATTTAAAAAGATTTAATGCAAAAATATGTGTCCATAGGACAATTATTTTAGGGCTCCAGCTCTCCCAGACACCTGTTCCCTAAAGCCAATTAATTCTAGAAAACAGATTTTTTGAAAAAATGGGTTTCAGTAAATGTTGTCTTACGATAAGGACTTGTTATAACAATATTGTATGAGCAAAAAATAATTATCCGTTTTGAACGTTAATTTTTCTTTCTTGCTATTACATCTATGTTTTAAGGTAAACTTTCAGAAGATGTCACAAAAACTTTTAATTTACTATCACTGCTTGAATCCGAATTCCATAATTGACATACTAAAACTTGCTAAACCTCTATTTCCCAGTGATTATTGATCAATATATTCTGAATGAATACATTTTCGGGTTTCTCTGGAAAATAATTATATAATTATAAAATAATATATAATATACTCATAATTGGCCCAAATTTGTTCATACTAGCTTTTATAGGAAAACTCAGTTCCCTAAAATTTATGGAAATCTGGGACTAAATATTTCAATGGACTTGGAGAAACTGAACACATTGCAGATTATTATCCATTATTTTGACAAAATAGAGATAATGCGTATGACTACATTTGAGCAGAAAATTGCATGGTACTATAAAGGGAAGAAGCAAATAACAAATCCAACTGAACTAAATGGTGCTGGAACCAGGAAAAGATATTGGATATTTTAACTTAATGGGTGAATAATGAGACTTAGACAATATACTCCTATAGAGACATAATCATTCTATTCAAAAACAGTTTATAGGAATCGGTGGCGCACACAAATGGACTGCAATGGAAACGTTTCATTTTGTCCTTTCAGTGTGGTCTTTGAGGGCAAATAAACCATTTTCTATTGCTTGGACCATATGCTAGAGATCCAAAGACTGATGTATTTGGAATATTCAAGTTATTCAATTGCGGATTTGATATAAAATTGAAGATACAAAAAAATATATCTATGTTGAATGGAAGTTCTCATTTCTCATCTTAGTAGCTATAGTGAATCTTCATGATCCTCAGCATACCACAAAACCAGCAACACAGAACAAATGATCGATTCATAAGACAATGACATGGTAAACGAATCAATGCATCAAAAGTCCACTATTGTCCCAATTGTGTAAATACCTGGAAAGGCAAGTCACAGATATGATATTCCATACATTCAACAAGACAAAATAAAATGAATTTTTAAAATATATAAATATTGTATAACCTTCAAATATATAAATTCAAAAATGAGCATTCTTATACAATATTAATCTATTTCGACTACCTTAAAACGTCATGAAGTTTCAACAAGATCATAAATGATACTTGTGTTATAGAAGCTTAAATACTTCTGGGGTGCAAAAGGCACTTCATTAAAAATTTTGATATTGAATAACCTTGACTCTAAAAACCTCAAAACAGTTTTAATAAGTACAATAAATGATAAGTGCAAAGGACTTGCAAAGTAAATTTATAGGGGATTTACTGCATTTTTCAAATTAATTCATACAATTTTGTGCTTTAGGAAGACAATTCACAACACGTATTATATAGACTCAGACTTGTCAACGAGCCGTAATTTCTAAGGTCGCCTCGGTTCGCTTAAATTTTGAGTAAATTCGGCTCAGCTCGCCNCGCTTCCTATTATTTATTAAACATTTCTAAAATAAGATTAAAAGTAAAGAATATTGAATGAAAAAATAAGAAAAATCTGCATAATGAAATTAACAAGCAGTACTATAAATTTGGTTTGCCTAAAAACGGCTCGTTTTGAGCTCGATGTATATCCAATATCCAATGACAAGCCTGTATAGACATATATATTGTAAACAATATTTACAGAATAAAAATATCGAAACCAATTTGAAAGAGAAATTTTTTTAATGCATTGCCTTTAAAAATCACACGAAAAAGCGTGATTTATTTAGTATCAACATATGCAGAGCAAATTTTAATTACAGGATTATATCCATATACTTAAACCAATGAACATCAACAAAAAATTTTGCTTCAACCACTTTGAAATGAATAATTCTTAGCTTGCGTGTTTACACGAACTTTATTAAGCCTAGTTTAAATTATATGCCAAATTTCCAATATTTTGCGTGTATATTAGGGTTCTTAGAACCATTCAGGTTCAATGTATTTACTGGTCACATTCCTATGGTACCATTACTTGGGACTACATATTTCAGTTTAAATGGGGCCGGCAATTAAAGCAAGCGAAATCATGGATTTCAGAATCTTATTAATAATATATAGTCAAAATAGAAGTCATATAATGAGATCACATGGGACGAAATTCAATGGAACTAAATGAAACTGGAAAAAATAAAACTCTAGTCCCGCAGAACTCTAAATATGTAAATCCATATTTCTGTAATTTTAATTGCAAAAAGTGACATTTGAATGAAATATTTGAATTGACTACTATACCAATTCTCTTAGAATTTTGTAACATCTTCATGCATAATTTTGAACAAAAGAACACACTTAGGCTACGGTTAGACTATGTGATTGGTCACGCGTGATCTTCACACTTTGGTAAAATCGCACTGACATATTTAGCGATGTGACGCGTTTTGTAACTAGTCTAACCGTTTATAACATTAAATGAAAATACTCACGTAAATTGCATATTACTATTTGAGTGTCGAGATGTGTTGCTCATATTTTGGTGTCCATTTTTTGATTTGGCAATTTTTGGACTATTTATATCAAATTTCCAAACGAGAATCTGGTCATCAGCTCCTCCAGAAGCGAAAATGTTATCTTGCTTTGCAGCTGTAACACATGTTGCTGCATGCGGTTGATGCCCGTGCAAAGTGTACAACAATCGCCCTTCAACCAAATCATACATTTTCATGGTCGTATCAAGTGAGGCTGACGTCATTACATCCCCATTAGCATGGAATGTTATGTCACACACAGTTGCAGTGTGTGCCTAAATATTCTAGTTTAAAAAAAGTTTGAATTCATTGAATGGACAATGAGAGATAGCTGTAATTAAAATCAATGTTTACAAACTATTTTCATAATAATTGAATTTGGTAATTCGAATAGTTGAATCAATGGTTTCCGATACAACCAAAAATATTTAAACCGACTCTAAAATAATTCATATATCGCACTGCTAAATATATATATATATATATATATATATATATAAT
>CABFPE010000426.1:321631-351582 GCA_900660155.1 Hofstenia miamia
AGGCTGACGTCATTACATCCCCATTAGCATGGAATGTTATGTCACACACAGTTGCAGTGTGTGCCTAAATATTCTAGTTTAAAAAAAGTTTGAATTCATTGAATGGACAATGAGAGATAGCTGTAATTAAAATCAATGTTTACAAACTATTTTCATAATAATTGAATTTGGTAATTCGAATAGTTGAATCAATGGTTTCCGATACAACCAAAAATATTTAAACCGACTCTAAAATAATTCATATATCGCACTGCTAAATATATATATATATATATATATATATATATATAATTTTTTTAATGCAATAACCACAAATATTTCACTGTTCAAGCATTTAACTTCCAAATTATCAACTGTATGAGTAAGACTTACTCATATAAACGCACATAGAAACCACTGAACTGCATATTATATTTCGATTACGTGAATATTTGATTAATAACTTATTCGAAAAAATAATAACCCATGAAACATTCCATTATTGGTCCATTAATGGGCCATTGTTTGTCCCATTATTGACCATTGGTGGTAAATGATCGCTGACCTAACAATGTTTGCCAACCATTATCCATTACTAGGCCAATAATGGACCATTGGTGAGCCAATAATGGACTATTGATGGCAAACAGTAGTTTTTTGATACTATAGCATTAACTTGTATATGTAGAACAACAATTTTATAGTGTTAAGCAGTTCAAACTTTCCTGTTTAAACAAACAAGCGCACAAAGGACACCTTTGAGATCCTGTCATGCACATTTAATACTAACATTAGTTAGATATTTGAAAGAATGTTTTGGTTATACATGATAACAATAAGCATAAAAATCTGTCAAATTTAACAAAAATTATTAATTTTAAAACTAAGTACAATTTTAAAATAATATCTTAAATCGTGAAAAATCTCTTTGCTCAAGTGTAGCTTTTTTATATAACTGTTAATTTCAAAGTGTCCAAATATTCATGAATAAATTATTTTTAAAATAGGTTTAGCAGGTATATCATAATTTTCTACAAATTAAAAATTTCAAAAATTCTTTTCCCATTTCTTTTTATTATATTAGGAGGAACTAGGAATCAAAATAATAAAGTTAGTTATATTTGCAAGCATCTGCTTATTGATTATTGATTACTAAGGTTGCTGTTGATGCCGCTAGTAGTCCTCCAATGGGCCACTGATGGCATCAGTGGACATAAATATTGCATGTTTCCCACCAGTAGTTTACTGATTATGACCAATGTTATATTATGAATTTTAATTCGCAACTTGGTATAATTTGATTGAGTTAAGGATACAGTTGGAACTGCTTATAGCATTTTATCCTTAAGATGGAACACCTTGCTACAAACCATTGAACTGAATTCATTATAAAGTGCCCATAAAAACAAGAGCTGGCATAATAAATTGTGCTATCAAATACTAAGGATTAAGTAAATTCATTTATTATGAAAATTTAATTTGATCTGTCATAATTGTAAATTATTTCATATTTGTTCGCTCGATGGCAGATTGATCTAGCAATGCCAATAATGGGCCATTGTCGGGGCATTAATGGCTATAAGAAATTGATAAAAAATACTTTCTGAAAATTGAAATCAATCTTTAATGAAATGCTTATGTTATATACACTAATATAATAATTTCTCTGTAAAATTGTGGAATTTTAAGTTTTTTAAGACTTTTTGTTTTATTGGTTATGGTAGGCAAATGAATGGCAAATGAGTGGCCATTGTTGGCCATTGGTGCCAGTAGTGAGCCATTATTGGACCAATAATGGGTGTTTCCTGGGAACTGAAGGGGTAGTGCAGGATTCACTTTCACATTTTCTTTACAATATCTATTGGGTAAGAAATCGAGCTTTTATTCACATGTCCCAGATGTTTTTAGCAAACAACCTGATTAAAATTTATAGAATAACATAGAAATCATAATATTTGTGGTAAAAACTGAAATATATAACTTATTCCGTTGAACCTACATGGTGCAAAAACTAAAACAATTAATTTTATTGAGAAAAATTATTAATATTTCATAATAATATAGTCTCCATAGAGAAGAACACATCATCAAGTACGCCATCTCGTGTCCAAGCTGAGATTTAGTGCTTATTTGTATTAAGGCTTTGAACTACATTGAAAAACTGCCAAGACAATGACATTTATTCATTAAAGTATTGCGATGTTGATCACTAAACTCACGTTAAGCCCCTACTCTTGACAATTATTTTCGCGGCTTTATGTTTTAGAAGGTCGCAGTCTACATTTTCAAAATTTTCTCCAACTGATAAGAATATATTCCGTTAATTTGTGATTAGAAAGGATATGACAGACTAGGCAAGGCAAGCAACAGGCAACCAATGCTTAGAAATCGTTGACAGGTAAAAATACAATGCCACACTTCTATTTTAGACATAAATTAAAAAAAGGAAAAATAATAATATAAATTATTTCACGTTCTAGAGATTTATTGCTCCTTAAAACTGATAATTTTACATATTTTATGATTACATTGCATTTTTTTCTGCCTAACCATGGTTCAAAATGCTTTTTTGAATATTAAACTAAGATAATTAAACTTTCCCACAGAGAGGCATTTGTGATTTGAAAATCTGAAATATGGTGGAGAAGCGTGCTCCCTATTGTAATATTGAGGGTTAAACCAAAATACCTGATAATGTTGAAGTAACTTATTCATTCTGATGTCCCAAATTTTTACAGATTCTCCAGAGGCACTTCCTACACAGGTGCCAGAGGGATGGAATTTGGCAGTTGTTGGATGTGCATCTTGTTCATAAAATGTATGCACACATTGCTTTGAAGCCACATCCCACACACGAACAGTTTTATCATCACTACTGCTGAGCAACAGTCTTCCATCTAAACCAAAAAGTTTAGGCTCTTAGTCTTACTGATGTTCCAAATTCAATTTTTAGTGAATTTAAATTGATGCATCAAAGGAATCAAGAATTGAACACCTTTCTCAAAGCCTGAATAAGCAGTATATCTATCTTTATGTTTTAATTATACGTTTTGATTACTGAATGTTGATTGCGAAGTCAAACTTTATATCTACATTCCCGTGTCCGCTATTATGGCAATGGGATTCTTTGTTATCATAATAAGAATTCAAAGATTTTTCGTATAATGAAATACCAGATGAATTTTTTGTATTTAACATGCTAAGTGTGCACTCTTGGCCCATGTATGTATTAGTGATGCTTAAATACAAAATAGTCTTTTTCTAATATGGTACAAAATTTGTTTCACAATATTCTCCCGTGTCTAATGATTTTGATTGAATAATCATATCCTGATCCTGACAGTAATTCAATTTCACATTTTGCTGATAACTTACTTTCCTCTTCACTTTTCAAACCGTGAATAGTATTTATTCCTCACTATGTATCTGAATATTTGGATCTTAACATTTCAACCTTAGGAAAGAATATGATTAATTATATCTACTTCATTTAATGACTCACTCAATGCAATTCTGATTCAATCCCTATTCAATCTACATGTATTACCTTCTAGTTCTATCTTGTTTGTCTCTGCCTCTTCCCTATGATGGTGCTTTCTTCCCCTCACAGTCTGTCCTCATATTCTCCAACTTCTTATGAAACTCTAGAGGTGATCCCTTAGTCTGTGTCACTACATACGCCTTTAATCATAATGCCTACAGCTTATTGAATATTAAAGTCATGTGTCGTCTTGCTGCGTTGACATGTACAATCAATCCAATTCTCTGTTTATGTAGAATTTTCTCTGCTGCTAGTAACTTTTTGGCATCAGTTTATTCTTATTCCACATAACTATTCCTGCAAAATATCTCAACACTGTCAAATCCTACCTATTTTGTACATCTATAATTTCTGATAAATCAATGTTGACTTCAGCAATACTTTGCATTATTTCCTTAGGCTTGCTCTTCATGACCAGCTTTGTCTTTCTCTATCACTCATAAATCCTTGTATCTTTCATGACCTTAATCTTGTGCCTATCCAAACTGAAGTTTAGACTTTTTATTTGACCTCTCCAATGCTTCAACTTTTCTCTCCATTCCTATTTTTATTATTGTTATTTTTGCTATTATAATTAGAATATGTAAATTTTAGATTATAGAGAAAGACATTTGCAAAATCATTTGGCTAATATCAAGATGGGCATGAATTGGTGTCAAATATTTTTATAAAAAATGGAAAAAGACCTGGGGAAAATTCCACAGATTTCACCCAATTGCTGTGTTGGGAAAGTGAAAACTGAAAACGTTGTCGATGAACAGACCACAGTTTGATAGTTTTATCATAACTACAAGTTGCCAAAAAATCCCCATCACTTGAAAAATCCACACCTTGTACAGGAGCTGTGTGTGCCTAAAATATATTATTTTTAAGTATTTAAAATCAAAGCCAAATGACATTTTCGGTTCATAAATAAGGTGAAAAAATATTACTTAAGCTATAATTTATCACATTAAGATATTATCAAGTAGTATCAAAACATTTGTTTCAAATACAATAGCAGTTTACAGGAAAAATTAGTGAGATTAGATGCTTTATAAAATACTAATGTAATGGTTCTATGTTAGAAAAATGCTGAGAACCCTGAACGTAATTGATGCCTTTCAAGAAACACCCTTGATGCAAATTTAATTGAACCAATAAACAGGAAACAAAATCTAGAAGCGAGAATAAGTAGTGTAAGGAAATGTTAATTTTTCAAAATCAACAATGGGTTTAATAATAATCATATAATGCTTAGTGCTTGCTAGGGTAAACTACAATTCAAACAGACTGCTGTTTGGTGAAAGCAGTTATAATCTGATTGCATATATTAAGGAACACAAGATCTATTTTCAAATATAAAATGGCTCGAATGATGTTTTTTAATTAAAATAAATTTGGTTCGTGTCGTTCTACAAACTGCTGGGCCTCAACGTAACGTTAAAGTAATGGACCCATTGCTTTTTGAAACGTTTTACATGTCTCAAAAGTTGAAAATAACTGAGAATAGAACGTTTGCCTAAATTGCAAATATGAATTTCGAAATTGAGCGCATCGATCTGTACTTCAAATAATAAATAAAGCATGTTCTTGGGTTTGAATGAAAACCACTCCTGGAAGCAGTTCAAATATGTTTAGTTGAATCAATCCTCAGAGTGTTCGGCTTGTCATGATCCAGCTTTCCTACCAGCAATTTGTGAATTCATTATTATATAATTAGAGAATCAAGTAAATTTTTTTTCAGCGTTTAACCGCAATAGCAATAGATATGTTGCATAAACAAGTATTCTACAAAATTATGGAAAAATTTTTATATGTATTAACAGTTTGAATATTCTGGATAATGAACCCAAAAAATAAAACATACATCAATAATTCCAAAAATATCCTTTAAATTCAGAAAATATTTAGTCAAATTGATCAAACGAGGTAAAGGTGCAAACTGCTTGAATAATTTAGTTGGTCATCGAACAAAATCAGATTTCGCAATTTTATTTCTACATTTAACATCATATACCGATATCTATTTGAACAGTTTTCGGAATTGTTTTGGTTACTATTTGCATATGATAATCTATACCGATACTTGAGCTAACTTATAAAAAATATCGCACTATTTGACTATCAAACCCAAATCTTAAATCTAAAACTATAGAAATTACAGTTCAAATTACAACGAAACAAATAGCATCAGATATAGAATAAATTTAAATTGTACATCGTATTTTGACCAAAGCAATTTTTCCATAGTATTAGCCTCTATCCCATAAATAACGTATTATGCTGAGATTTCGTACTTAGAAAATAGAAATAGCTTTAACTAGTCTTGCTACAGCCTGTATAGCGATTATTTGCTAGTAGGTTTAATTCATTAGGCCATGGGGCCATTTTGAATAAATTGACTTCTAGAATAATATTATTAATATTGGTCTAAAAGCTCATGCAGATTTAAACCAATTAGAAAACAACAGTTAAAAAATAATTTGAATATTTTTATCATATTTGGTACCATTTTCAATAAGTTTTAAATTTATGATAAATAAGTTAAGAACACCTTGAACACAGTATTTTCGCCTTTTATTGTAGGCACCCAAAGCCGGATTGTTTTATCCATCGATGCAGATGCTATTAGATGACCAGAAGGTGAAAATTTTACTTTGGTTATGGCATCTTGATGGCCAACGTATCTGAAAGCTCGCATTTGACTTTTTATGTTCCATACCATCAAAGTGTTATCATGTGATCCGGACACTAATTGAGTTGTGGCAGGATTAAAATCTAAGGATGTGATAGAGGCTTTGTGACCTCTAAGGTACTTTTCAAGGCTGGGGTCGTCGCAAAGCTGTTCACGTTCCATTTAAACGTTAATTTTATGTTAGAGTAGAAGATGAATCATCCTCTAATGCATTGTATGCCAACTATTCTCTCAAAGCATTCCGGTCATTCATTATTAACAACGTTGTAAGAAATGAATTCGGTAATTCAACAACACCTGTCCTACGAAAAATATGATTACTATAATTCAAATTGAATTGATCCTAAAAGCTATACCAGATTTATACTATAGTTCTAATATAAGTCTGACGACTGGTACAATTTTAAAAAATCTAAAAAATTTTTTGGTAAAGTTGTCAATTGTAAAAAAAACGCTTAAGTCAATTTTGTTTTCATCAATTATTTAACTACATTAATAAATTTGATTCATTTTTGCTTAAATTTGAGGACTTTAAACTTCGTTATCAACTCAAAGGCTGTTTAACTAAATAAACATAGACTTCCTCAACTGGCTATGATAGCTGGTACAAATTTAGAGACGTCGATAGCTCATTGATGCTACTATTTCTGCCATGTAACAGAAACTGAGGAAGCACTTATCACTGTAAAATCACTTTTGTATGTATCACGTCCTGTCTGAGTCAACGTTTTATTGTAAAAAATTATCCATGCCCAAAACCTGATTTTTTAGGTGTAAACTTTACTGATAAAAATAAACAAAATCGAAATTTGAATTACGATTAAAATTTAATTCCTATAATTTTGTCCAAGGCAATTTCCCAGAATATGACTATCGGATACAGTTAGCTCGTATTAGATTGAAACGAAATACGTTGTTAACGGATATTTTAAAAAATCCTCAAAATTTGAACATTCAAATAAAATTTATATTTTTAATTCCAATGTTTGTTCATAACAGCTGCTTATTTCGAAAATATGGCTATGTTGAACTCGATTATTAGCTGAATTTCATATTATGAAGTCGAAAGAATACTGATAATTGTCTTACTTTTATGTTTTCTGCTATTCTTAGAAAATGTTTTGAATTAAATAAGAGATATAAATTTGACAAGTAAATACCTCAATGACATTTATTTATTATTATTATTTTTATTATTATTATTATTATTATGAGACTTTATTATTATGGGCATATGATCGCATCATATCTCAAATTATAGTACAATATTAAATTCATACAAATAAATAAAAAAAACAGCATTTACAATAAAATTAATTAAATACGGCATTTTGAACAAATGTAGTCCAATAGTTTTTCCCTTAATATTTTTAACGTATCAAAGCAAATGGAATAAATCTATTATTGTGAAGTTTGAAGTTATAAAACAATATTTCTAGGAAAACTTGTAAATATACATTATACAGGGTTATTATAGCTTCTATGAATATAAAATGAATGGTATTCAAAAATAAGAAAGCAAATGGAATCGGGATGAACGTTTCAACTTCTCTCGAGACAATGATTTAATATTTCTACTATATTATGTTTGCAATCATATATTTTCCATTCAAAATTCAAATTTATAAATAGAGTGTATATTTTCGAATAACATTTGTAGGGACCAGTTTTAAATCTCATAAATTTTGAAGGGATCGAGTCTGCACGATTGAGCAATGGAGGGGATATGTACAAAAACTACCAAAAAGTGTGACGTTGCTACAAGATCATGTCAATGAGCTCTTGGTGATAAAAGCATTGTGTTGGACTAATAAATTTTCTAAAGACTTGCATTGTCTTCATTATTCGATATTTTGTTATAGTTCGATATATTTGCTAAGAAACCTAACTTTTAAAACTCATGAATATTTAAAAACTCACTAAATTGGTGATGAATAGTTTCTTTTATAGTTTTTCTTTCTTTGTTTAAAATATTGATGATATATTTACATTAGAAATAATTTGCCAGTCTACATGGTCTATGAAAAAATTCATGATCAGTTTTTGCTTTATAGTAGTTCTATTTTTTACATAAAAAACTCTCACCTTCCAAAATTAGAAGAATAATGAAAAGATATGTGCTGTAATCTAGTGATATCAGCATTCCAAAGAAGATCTATCAGGCAGAAGACATCATTCTACTGAATTTTTAAGGATATTGGCAATATATCTCAAGTTTTAAGTGAAAATACATGGCTGCTTCTCTTATTTATCCACCGAATTCACCGCTTTTGAAAATTTCCACTGCTTAATATATTTGCTTGATGTGAATACCATACATTAGATCCATACAGTAATTCATCAAGAACAAAATTAATATATATGGTGGACTTTACTTTTATTGATGTTGCATAAGGAATATTCTTGTTAATAAGTCCAAATTTTGATGTAGAGTTTCGAACTTTTTGCTCAATGTGATCAACCCAACTTAGGTGTGAAAAATGATTTAATAATTGTAACATACTAGGCATTTCACTTTTTCCAAATATTATCAATTCAGATTTATCTAAATTATAATTCATTTTATTCAAATTGCATCATTCATTCAACTTAATAACGTCTTCAATTAGTAAATCGTTCGATGGACTAGTAATTTTGAGATCATCAGCATAAAGATAGCATAAAGTATTAGAGCAAGACATTAATGAAAATCAAAAATAAAATCTGACATAAACGTGATTTTTGCGGCACCCCACTTGTAACATTTTGAAAAAAAGAAGAACTATTATAAATTCTGTTGCAATTTGTTTTCGATTTGTTAAATAGTCAGCCAAAAGCTTTAGAAATTTACCACCAATACCAATCTTACTAAGCTTATCTACCAAAATGATGGTATAAATCTTCAGTATATTTGAGTAATTGAGCAATAGTTGATCTAATTTTACAAAATCCATGTTAGTTGCCTTTAACTTACATTTTCCTTAAAAATTGCAAGAAGTGACTATTTCAAAATCTTTTCAAAGAGTAAAAAGAGTTTATGAAGAGTTGATATCGAACAATAATTAGATATCAAACAATTAGATCTTTTCCTATACATTTGAATAATTTTGGCTGTTTGCAACACATTCAGATGTTTTCCTTCAAATATAATTTTGCGTAATAAATTTAATACATGAAAAGAAATGATAGAAGAATATACTTTGAAGATCCTTGAAGGAATCCCATCAAGAACCCACCAGTAGTTTTAGAAGAAGTTAATAATTTTTCAACTTCAAGCAATGATAAATAAACTTTGTTATATTCATTTATATAAAATTAGCTTGAATTTGTGTGAATTTTCTATAAACAGGGGCAAAATAAATAAATTAACAACGTCCTAGCTATTATTAGCTGCATAAATGAATTTATAAATGGGTAGCATAAGTTAATATCATTCGTTGCAAAACATTCAATTGTGCGAATTTTATCTATTTCAATAGAGTTTTTGAAATCAACTTACAGTTTTACGTAGTTTGTCTTAGTTTTACATTTTTGATGCTTCCTATGATAACTTTTCCATTTATTGCATGAGTTGACAGTATAAGAAAAAAAATAATTTGGTAATATTGCACTTTTCTAGTTTTACTGAAGCAATTGGAATTTACAATCATTTCTATAGAGTTATACCAACCAGGAATATAATAATCAATATCAAAACATTCTTATATATGCTTGAATGAAAAAAGTGATTGTGAAAGGAGGTAGTTCAATATCTTGAGAAAATTAATGCAATTGATTTTTAATTATTGTAAGTATAATTTTCAAGGTCATTTACATTAAAACACGCAAATTTTTTTCTCTGATA
Organism: Hofstenia miamia; assembly: GCA_900660155.1. Classification (NCBI taxonomy): domain Eukaryota; kingdom Metazoa; phylum Xenacoelomorpha; order Acoela; family Hofsteniidae; genus Hofstenia; species Hofstenia miamia. The sequence continues at coordinate 331,652 of CABFPE010000426.1, forward strand.
ATTGAGTCATGGTCTGTAAATTAAATAGAAATTTTTATATAACTGATTTCAAAATTTTCGTCATAAGTGAATATTAAATCTAGGATATTCCCCTAGATATGAGTTTCTTGATGAACTATTTGATTATTAGTCTTACTTCTCACAGATTCATGCTGGCAACTCTCTCAGCTTGTTGAATTCACCAGTTCCCAGGGAGTCTGAGAGCTTTTCTCAGAACTCTAGCTGTTCCTAACAATGCTGCCTTCTGTGCTACTGACCCTCCCCACTTTGGTACCCCCAACTCCTCCAGGTATTTCTTATGCTTCTTACTTACTGCTCCTACTACTATCAACTTCTTTAACTTCCACAGCCTTTCGATTTCCTCTGCCAACTCTCTGTACTTGTCTATCTTCTTTTTCTCCTTGCTTTCTACATTCCTGTCCTTTGGTACTGCTATGTCTATTACTGTTCCCAATCTTTTCTCTTTGTCTACCACTACTATGTTTGACATGCGTGCTTCTATCCCCTTGCTTGTCTGGATGTTGAAGTCCCACAGTATCTTCCTGCAGTCTATCCATGCCATTGCTAAGTTTACCTTCCTTCTTCTACAATTCTCCACTACTGCCTAGTCTATTAACAACTGATCTTTGCATCCTCTTGTCTTTGTCCTACATCCCTTCTGCTCCTCTGGTATCAACCAGTTCTGTTCTAAGTAACATGCCAGCCTACTTGAAATCACAGAAGTTAGCAATTTCCAAGTTAAGGGCAAGCTTCTGCTCTGTAACTTTTAATCCTGTTTCTTCTTTTTTCCATTCTTCCAATATTCTTTTCCTATAACCTCTCTCATCTGGTCTGCTTCTTCTTTAACACTCCCATGCTATCCTGTTCTGCTCATCTGTCCATTTGTTCCGTTGTCCTTTAGTCTCTGTGGATCATATACTGCCACTTCTCGATTCCACACTCCCGATTGTGGAGTCTGCCTGTTGACCGGAGTTTCTTCGCACCCTTCAACCATTTAAGGCCTGACGAGGACTGAGGGCCTTTTCTTTTCGTTTCACTTTCATTGAAGGTAGGGTCGGTGGTCGGGCTCGAACCCGGGTCCGAGCGGTTCCAGTCTAGTCTTTCACCCCTTGGCCACTAGGACCATTTATATATATATATATATATATATATATATATTAAAACAAATATTAAGGCGACAAGGTTTTATTTCAATGCAATAATTTTTATTATGAGTTTCCTAAGCAATCGCAAATAGCGAGTTAAAATCGATCATATTTTTCAGAGTATACTACTACAAATCTTGGTGTGCCCCAAGGAACTGTATTAGGACCAATTCTATTTGCATTATACGTAAATGATATTTCAAAATCCTTGACAATTGGAACTATTTGCCAATACGCAGATGATACTTGTATATTACTAACAGCAAAAAATCTATTTGAGGCAACTAAACATTTGACAAACGATATTGGAAACCACGTAACATATTTCAATCGTAATAAACTACAAATCAATTCTGACAAAACTCAATTTATCATCTTTTCATCTAAACAACAACAAAAGCTTACTGAAAATATTAAAATTAATGTTTGTGATAACGAAATTAGTCAAAGTAAATGTGTAAACTATCTAGGTGTATTAATAGACAATCACTTAAAATTCGATAATTTCTTCTCCCACAAATTAAAAAAGGTGACATGTGGAATAAAATATTTGTACCATTTGCGCCATGTAGGAAATTCGTCGCATGTAGAACTAATTCATTCATTTATCTTAAGTCAATTTATTTACTGTGCAATTCTTTTTCAAAATTTCACATCGCAAAGACGTTCATCATTAGGAAAAATGTTTAACTTGGCATTTAGAACACTTAATTATATTGAAAAACATGAATCCATAACGCAATTAAGATTATCATATGATATCCTGTCCCCGAGTTACTTTATTAAGTATTAATCTTTATGTATGATTCACAAATTTATCCATGAATTAAGTTCATTAAATTTTTTTAATAATTACATCAAGATCAATAAAAGAAATATAACACTTTTATCAATAATCGACAAGATTCATTTTCTTTTAAATGTTCAATCTTATGGAATGATTTAAGTATTGATATAAAATGTGTGAAAAACTATAACTACTTCAAAAAAAAAATAAAATAATTTTTATTAAATGGGCAAACATTATTGGGCATAGATAATAAACTCAACGCATGGTCGAATTACTGCCCTTTAATTAATATTGCATGTTTAAATAGTTTTGTAAATATTAGTGTTATGCGTTAGTTTATAGTTTTTATATACATTTAAGCAATAAATTTGATTGACTCTTATTATGAAACTTTATTATTATGGGCATATGATCGCATGATATCTCAAATTATAGTACAATATAAAATAAATAAACAAAAACAGCATTTACAATAAAATTAATTAAATACGGCATGCTGAACATCGGAAATTTATTGAGAATGTACAAGAATTATTCTTATCAACAGGTAATTGACTAATGTAGTCCAATAGTTTTTCCTTTAATATTTTTAATGTTTCAAAACGATATATTTTTGTTTTGAGATGAAGAAAATTTATAAGATTGCTCACACGAACAAAGAATTATTTATCACTAGAGTACTTTCGAAATTTTGGAAATTCTATGAATAAGCGATCACTACGTTTTGAAACTGAGCTGATTGCGATCTTCACAAAATCTTGGATATTAATATCATAATAATTTTTGACCAGTTTATTAAAAAAATTAAATCTAATATTCCAGATAAAGAGTAATAGGTGTAGTTTACATTTCTTGAGTCTTTCCTTGAATGAGAGATTTGAAAATGGATATATCGATTTAAGAGCGTGACTTTAAAGTTGAAGTAATAGACTTGAGCACAAACGAAATGGTGTGAATATTGAAAATGCATATGTAAGGATTGACAGACACATGCTTTTTAGTAGTGTAAAATTTACTTTCTGAGAGTAAAGATAAGGTATATTTCTTTTTAATTTGAAAACAACAGAATATGCATTATTTAGACGTGAAAGAAACTCGAGCTTAGTAAAAAACGTTCTATTTCATCATCCTAAGCGTATAATGGACCAATTTTTTGCTTATCAAACAATCCAAGTGTTTCTTAGATACACATTTTTTATTGTTGAAAAACCTTTCAAATCTGCCCCGTCCTTCTTTTCATTTGATTTACCTAAACTATTAAAGAATGTGAGTTCATCAATCTTCTTTAAAGTGTATTAATTCATAGATGCAGATATTCCAACGGAATATGTCATTTAAATATAGCTCAGTATCTTGTTTTGGAATACTATGTTGGCAATGATAATTTGGACTTAAGTCCAACTTTGTGGGAAAAGCAATGACGTGGTGATCGTTTTGGTGTAATTGTCATTAATGGTGAACTAATCAGACGATCGACACTAGAAGCAAAATACTTTCTTCAGATCATTAATTGCAAATTTTGCTCTGGATCGAAATATTGCATTTTAAAATACAGTAAATCCGGTATTTCTCAAATAATCAAAGTGTGTATTGTTGTTTACTAAATACTACCATCATGGCTCGATTGCATCTCATTGATGTTCTTTGATATGCTAAACCATTATTCACCATTACTTCCTATATTATAAATATTTAAAAAATATGAGCTCATGTAAACGTTTCGTAAGAAATCGAATAGTATCACATATATTAGAGGGTCTATAGTCCCCCCTCCGCCGCGGTCCATATATATATATATAGATCTTGGTTCAATATGGTTGCTTGATATCGAAATGAATTAGCTCTGACTAATAATACTAGAGTATCGAAGCGTCAGAGTGTTGTTATCAATGCTAAGTTGAAAACCATTCCCAATTGCGTTATGAGCAGTCTGCACGCATGTGGAGTAATTAGGCATATTGATCATTATACTGAGTCTCTATAGAAACTTCAATATTTCTCAATTGATACACAAATATAGATTTAGTAATATATAAAATAGCTCAAGATTGAGAAAATTTCAGCATTTAATTAATCGATAATTCTTATTTCTTAAATTGCATAATCCTAATAAAATAATAACTAAATTTTTACACTCAAAATCATACTGACAGCAGCAAAACAATAAAATGAAAAAATTACATTAATCTTTATACCTCTTGTTTAAGGAAAAACAGTAGTGTGTGCTGTTGACGATGACAATATCATCCAAGCCATTGAGATCTACATCAACCAAATGATATATAACTTCCTTTGAGGTTATGCAAGGATAGTCTGTTCCAGTGTTAGTAAAGCTTAATAAGTCAACACTGTATTTAGAAAGTTTTGTGGTAGTAAAATACGAAGTAGGTTTGTTATTGTAATATCGTACGGTTTCCAATGCATCAATGCTGTGATCATCATCAAGAAAGCCCCATAAAGTTTTTGCATAGGAACGTTCAAATTTTTTACTAAATCCTTGACTGAAAATGGAATATGTAGTGTTGGTTAAACTATTTGCGGAAAACATAAACGATTTTGATAACCCAATGCTGTTGCAGTAAAGAAGCTGATCATATTGCCAAAATGTTAAAGATTGGCATGGTTTTTTGAAGTGTACGAAATCAATGAAAATATTTCCTAATGATGCGTCATCATAGACAGAAATTCTTAGAACAATTCCATTAAACTTTGATTCTGCAATTTCGCAACTTATTAAGTTGGCCTGTTCTATTGCAGTGTTTTCACAAGTGCTGTTAGCTGTAATTCCTACTAAAAATAAAGTTGATATCCTTAAATCATAGTCCTTGGCAAATAGCAAATGTGAATCTTGAATTGCATTTGCAAAATTCAAGTGGTTGTGAAATTGCAAAATAACTTCATCTCGATTAAATATAATTAATTCAAGCTTAGTTGAATCTAGGCATGCAAGATATGTATAGGTTACATCCCTTGCGTCGGCACAAATGGGCTTATTTGCAAGAAGAAGTAAATTGGCTTTAAGGTGTCTCACTTGATTTCTTGAGAAAACAATTCCATTTCCATAGCAAAGTAACTCAATGTCAACATTTTGCACAAATTTTCCAACCCCAATAACATGTTGACAAGGACCCACAATTTCATTTGTTATAATTTTTGATTTATCATGAAAGGGATTGTACAAAAATTTAATTGGTTTAAAGTTAATCGTTTTACCCGCACCTTCTTTATATGCACAAGTGAACTTCCGATGCAAAATGTAGCTGAAAAACGAATCTTCTGGAAAGTTCTTTAAAGAAAAATCAGCTTGAAGACTGTCATTGCTAAGAAGAGTAAATTTTGGTTCAATGTTGTTGTTTGATAACGAAATGAATTGGCTATGACTAATGATGCTAGAGTATCGAAGCGTCAGAGTGTTGTTATCAATGCTAAGTTGAAAACCATTCCCAATTGCGTTATGAGCAGTCTGCACGCATGTGGAGTAATAGGCATATTGATCATTATACTGAGCCTCTATAGAAACTTCAATATTTCTCAATTGATATTTAAGTGCACAGGAACTCCTTACAATAGCCGTTTCAAATCTAGGATTTTTAAGGAAGCACTTATAGCGAAGGTAGGATCTTTTATTAATTGTTGATAAAGCAGTTATGTTTACAAATCCAGCAGTTGGTATTGCAACTATTATTTGTAAGTAACTATTAAAAGATTCGGCGTCAATGATTGCAAATTCCAAATAAGAAATATAGAACTTATGTTTACCAAGTATCTCTTTTAAATATAAAGATTTTCCACAGTGTACAATAATCTGGTTATTGACCACTAGTTCACGCTTTTCATGAAAACATTTGCTGAGTTCTTGAATAATATTATGTTTGTTAGAAATGTACGTCACTTCTTTAACAGAACAGTGAACATGCTTCAGTAAAGTTAGGATTGTAGCTGTTGCCAACAAATACATCTTAATTTAATATTTTTGCTATAATATTAATGAAATTAATGAGTCAGAAAACTTAGAAGATTCAGTGTTGAAAATTTCCGAAAATTTTGTTTTGATTTTAAATAATGCAACTCAAATAATTTCCAAGGAAGCTTATAAATACTTTGCTTCAATTAAATAACTAAGATAAATATTTTCATTGGAATATCTGATTTCCAAGAGCGTAGATCTAAATAAATGCTTACAATTTTCTGTGAATATCTGATGAAATCAAACTCACAGGGGATTTGTGAACTATTATATAGAAGGAAAACTATTAAAATAAACTATAAATTATGACACAATGGGTTAGTTTTATAATATCCCTAACATAAATCTTATAGATAGTAACAAAAGTACCTCACAGTAGTTCAAAGTATAATCAATAAATAGAAAGTCTACGTTTCTGCAACTTTGCTATTTTGTATTAACTTGATTCATTAACACTTTGACGGTCTAGGGATATTGCTTAGTGTTTTGCGGGCATGCCCGAGCCCGCCAGGCAGAAGGTAGGGAGGCCACCGCTCAAATAACCAGGCATATGCTATGCCCGCTTAAATAAAGTCTGGTATAATCCCAAGATAATATATATATATATATATATATATATATATANATATATTGAATTTCTATTGAATTTCTATTGAAAGTCTATTGAATTTCTTATGAAATTTGTTTCATTAGCATACCTTTTGTTAAAAAAGTTATATATGTTTAAAATTTGCTATGATGTTACCACGGCTTTTCACCTACAGAACTTAAATGCGTGATGGATGGAACGGTCTTGCAAAAACAAAAAAATATATAACACATTTGTTAATCTACTTTATGACATATAATTTTTATTTTCATAAGTTGTTTAAAATTATTAGATGCAATCCTTAAAAAGCAAATGGGTGCAGGACGAGCACAGACAGTGTTAGACCTACAAATGCAAAACACTAATCTCTTCATGATTTTGATAGAATTCATAAATTTTATAGGAGTCGTAAGAAGTTTCTCAATAAAGACGAAATTATTTTGCGTATTTTGATTAAATTTCGTAGTATTTTACGTTTTTCTCAATAGATGGCAGGCGGACCGGGACGCCCGTTCCTGCCCGGTGAATTCCAACGGGCGGGTGGGCACCGGGTATTGGAAGATAAACGAGCGCAGGGCGGGCACGGGCAGCGTTAAATCTAAAAATGCAAAACACTAACACTGGTGTCCCACTAATGCAGTGGCTTCTTCTATTTTCACTTCATCTTAAAGTTGAATATGGATGAAATGTATTACTTCAAAATTTCCAATATTTATTATATATGTAGGAATTTGCATTGAATCATAGGTATCAGTGGATATATACATCAATACGATACAAAAAGATTAAAGAAATGTTATCGTGCTTCTTATTTTGTTAATATATAGATAAAAAAAAGCTATCTGATGGGCGTTTAAGGGCAATGCTGTAGAATGATAATAATCATAATAATGGAAAAAACTTGATTGGTCGTACTTTTTGATGCACTTTCGTTTGCTACGACAGATCTGTTCCTGTGGGTGGTAACCGTATTTTAGATGAGTCACCTGATTCAGTATGATTCAGTAAAAAGACAGAATGCTTTGCACGATGATAACCTAAGTCACTATTAAGTATGGCAGTTGTAAAAGATTATCGTTCTGATTTCTTATAGACATTTGGTTTAGCCCCGTTGATAATGCATTATAACCAATATACAGTACTTATGACAGTCCAATTGCAGAACTCAGATGTAGAGCTCATACAAAGTAAAACATGGACAATAGTCAAGATATGTAAATGATACGTTCTTTCGTCATGTGAAAAAATATCGAATTACCATTGTTTAATTATTGCAATACTTCTGTAGATTTTATATTTCATCATATTTTCATAACTTTGTCTTTACACAAATTTCTATAGGCTTGATGTTTCTCTTTAATATGTTTCTTAAACTTTTCTGAAATCCATATTTTCCAACTAGGAATTCTTTTTTTTTGGAATTTAAAGAAATGATCTTCTTTGTAACTGGACAATGTTTATTATATAATTGATCCAAGTTATTATTGATAAAGCTTAGTTTCTCATTAATGGACATTGAGTTATAATAGTTACGCTAATTTAGATTTAGTAAGTCCCAAAATAATTTTTCATTGTTAAATTTTTTTAAATCATTATAACATACCAATTTTTTCTCTTTGTTGACTTTCATTTTAACATATATTGCACATGTAATTTGATGATCAGAAATGAAAAAATCAGTTACTGTTGTAATGAAACTATAATAGTTCGAAATGTCTGCAATTAAATAGTCAATCAAAGATGAGCTTTTTCTATTAAGAGTCAGAGCAAATTTATTGCGCCATATGTGTATACAAGATCTACAAACTAACACATGACAAAAGAAAAATAAAATAAAACAAATAAATAACTACAAATTAATATGTACAATATATAATAATATAATAATGTTTGAGTGGATGTTTGTGTATATGCTCAATGTTAGATGTATGTTTCGAATGCATGAAGTGTATTACCGTCCCCTAATGTATACTGTTTTATTAGAAGAAATTGTTTCAATTTTTTTCTAAACTTTTTATAATTTTTTTCTATTCGCGTTTCATTATCTAAATTATTCCACAATTTAATTGATATGTGATGAAAGCCATTATAATTTTTATCTAAACTCAAAAATTTTTGCGATCGCTCATTTAATTTAATATAGTCATTAAGGAAAAGGAGAGATGTTTGTAGAGATTTGAATTTAAATAAGATAGATAGCATATGCATATGAATTTGATAGAACGGAGATAATATTTTATATTTATTACGATATACTGATGCTTCGTCATGCTTTTGTGCAAAGCTTAGAGTTTTTATACACCAATTAAATGTCTTTGATAGAAGCATACGATGTTTCGAATTTAGGTTAGTTAAAAGAAAAGAACAGTATTGAAAATGAGACAAACAGAAAGCATGTATCAGTTGTTTATGATAATTGCTTGATATTACATTGCGTAAGTGATAAAGATCTCTAATGCCTGCAGTCATTTTTTGAATCTTATTCAGTAGAAATTTTTCAAATTTTAATTCATTATCCATCTCAACTCCTAAATAGCTGACTGATTCACTTTGCTTTATTGACTCATTATTTATCTTTAGTTCTATATCATTAATTAGATTTCTTTGTGCCTTCGGTGAAAAAATTATAAATTGAGTTTTTTCAATATTTAGTTTCAGTTGATTAATAGTAAAATAATTGTTTAATTTTTCTATATCTGTTTGGAGGTTTTTTGTAGCATCAAAAGCATTTTTTGCAGTACTTATTAGGCATGTGTCGTCGGCATATTGGTAGATGTCGCTGTGTTTAACATGTTTTATTATATCATTTACAAAAATTGCAAATAAAATAGGTCCAAGTACAATACCTTGGGGCACCCCACGGTCGGTCGTAACATAACTTGATTTTTTACTGTTTAATATTACACGCTGCTGTCTATTTTTCAAGAAGTTCATAATTAAGTTAATTGAGTTAACACCAAAATTATAATTTATAAGCTTGTCTTGCAAGATATCGAAATTCATTGAATTGAATGCCTTACTTAAATCTAGTAATGCTACACAACTGCACTTATTATGAGATATATTAGAATTAATTTGTTGCGTGATCGATAAAATTGCGTCCTGGGTGCTATGCCCAGCACGAAAACCAAATTGCTTATTCGATAGGATGTTTTCAGATTTTAGGAATGCGTTTATTTGAATATACAACAGTTTTTCAAAGAGGTTGCTAAAAGGATGTGTAATACAAACAGGTCTATAATTTTTTTCGTTTAGGTTGTCATCATTTTTAAATATAGGAGTTATATCCGATTTTTTTAGTAAGTCTGGAAATTCACAATCAATAATACATTGATTAAATGCGACTAATAATTGTTCTCCAAAAATAGGAAAAAAACGTTTAATAATAAAAAATGGGAGATTATAAGAAGCGGTTGATTTGTTGGTATCAAGTTTTTTAACAATGTTTTCTAATTCATTGATTGTAGCAAGTCTAAAGGAAAATTGTTTTGATTGTTTGAGATTATCAGAATTTTATTTTTTCTTATAGGATGGGAAATTGAAATTTCCAAGTTCTTTGAATGTTGAATTTAAATGATTTAGTATTTGAGTTTTGTCTGTAACGGTAGTATTATTGATGTTTAATTCATTTATTTCGGATGAAAGACCTTTAGATTTTCCGATAAATTTATGGATATATCGCCATTTTTCTCGAGTAGAATTTAATTGGTTAAAGAATTTTTGCCGAGCTTTAGTTAAATTTTTTGTTCTTAATTGCTTAATGACTTTCTTTGATTTTTCGTAATTGGTCCAATTAGTCTTTGTCGGCTCGGATTTCGCAAGATCAAATAATTCTCGTTTAATTGATACAAGTTCATGGACTTGATTATCGTCGGTGTTTGAAAAAGGAAATTTAATTGTTTTAATCTTAACCCGTCGTTTCTTAATTGGGGCAACAGTGTTTAATGCTTTGTAGATTTCTTTTGCAATGTAATTAACCATTTGAGGTCCAGAATTTAAAATGTAAATATAGTTAAATGGGATGTTTTTTAAGGCGTTTTCCATTTTTTCATCTGAGTAAGATAAATAGTATCTTGCATTTATGATTTTAAATTGTTTGCTTTTATTAGTTTTGTTACTAATATATGTACACAGTGCATGATCACTAAATGATTCAAACATTAAAGATTTGTAAGAAATTTCAGAATTAGTAATATAATATGAGTCGGAATTGTTTTTTTTGAGTACTTCCAATCCGAAAATGTCGATAACATCATGAACATTTGCATTATCATACTTATTTAGATAATTGTGGTTATAATCGCCCTGATATGAACAAGTACTAGGCTAATTGATGACTCTTACCAGTTTATCATAAGCTAAACTGACAAGTATTGGATTATGGTAAACTGACGAATACTTTATGTCGTGTGTATAAAAGCTTTGCACTGTAAATTAATGTTATGATGATTTACGATGATGTTGTTACGATTTTATTCAATAATAGCTTAATATTTGTAAGCCTTTTATACTTAACGCCCATTAGAATTACTGGCTTATTTTCAATCATTGCTCGTGATAGTAACAGAAAATTCATTAAAATTTCTTGGATTATTGCAATATCTTAAATTAATTAAATGCTTTACATTCGATATTAAAATTTCTATCCATAAACTTTCAAATTGGGCATTTTGAACATTTAGATCTTGACGTATTTGTGGGTGAAAATGCTTAGGTATGATAAATAATATGCCGCTTCCTCTAGTCTTGTAGAATTTGTAAGATCTCTATCCTTGCGAAATATCTTAAACCAATTTCTCTTATAAATGTTATCATTATCAGTATCTTTTAACTATGTTTCCGTTATTCCGCAAATTGTGTTTCCATCCATATTTAAAATCAATTTTTCATACTTAGTTACTTTATTTGTTAAGCTTTGGAAATTAATATTAAGAAATTTGACTTGGTTTTCATATTGCTTTATATATTCATTGAATTCAGTGAAATCAAAAAAATTTTTTTAATCATATTTAGTTGTTCAATGTATATTGGGCATTTTCTACTATATGCATTGTGATTAGATGATTCCAAATGAAATTGCCTAGAATTAACACAATATATACAAATATGTCATTTTTGATGGGACATTCTTTATAACTGTGTTATCTGAACAAAACATACATGATAATGTCTCATTATTACAACATTTGATGAGTGTCCATATTTACCACAGTTACAACACATCTTGACATAATGATTATCTCTAATATTCAGTATATTGAGTCCCAATTTCAGCTTTTTATTGAGAAGTAGTAAACGTATTTAAAGTGTAACCTTTATAATAACTTCATTAGAATTCTTCATATAGTTTGTTTTAGAAAATAATATTGATATGTCATTTTCATTAACATCCTTTTATATTTTTTTATTATCAATCAATAAATTACTTTTAAATCCATTAAAATCTGTCAATTCTTCATATATGGGAATATTTGTAATAATAAGTTTTGGTAAAAATTTTGTTGAGGTTCTCAGATTGATATTTTTAATTTTTCTTAATGCCGCTTCTGCCGTCTTTGTCTCTTCACTTGACTTACAAATCAAAACAATTTCATTATTTTTGGTAATTATTAAATTTTCAATAGCGGGTACAGTCTCACCTAAATTTTTGATAGATTTTTCGACATTAGAAACCAACTTTCTACACTCCTTTTTGTTTAAGGAACCATCTTTATTGTTTAGAGATTTGCTTGAAACCACTATTTTAGGTTGGAATTTTGAATGATTTAAAATGTCCTTGTTTTCCCATTTCTTACTAGATGTATGTTTTGGAGAAAATTTCTCAAATTGCTTTTTTGAAAGATCCTTTACCTTTAAACATTCTATAAATTTTGACTTAATTTTGCAAACTAAATTTGCACAATCAAGCTTTAGATTATTAGATATGTTGAATCCCTTTACCAGGTGCTCTAAATCACCAAAAGAGTTCAAAAGCTCCTGTAGCTGATCACTTGTTTGAACAATATCAGAATATTGTTCTAACACATTGTAAATGATAAAAATATAATTCAAGCAAATTAATAATAGAGGAAACAACGAAAAATTTCTAAAAATCGCAAATGATTTGGTAATCAAGGAAAAATAATAAAAGCTACAATGGTGACTTATAATATGGAAGCGACATCCCTAGTTTGAAAACTTGGAAAATTTGAAATGTTCTTGAATCAATCTTAGTTCTTCGATTTTTTTTGAAGATGTTGGAAGTTTTGTAAAACAAATTATAAAAATTTTTTTTGTGAGTATCTGTCAAGCATATTGAAAACCTATCTAGAAATATCATGTTCATGATTCTATTGCAAAGATTTTTAAATATTTATTCTAATAAATTATTATACTATCACATAAATTTTTTTACTTTTATAATATTTTGTTGTAAAATCCAAAACAGTAGCAACACTCGTTAGCTCACAATAGTTGCAGAAATATTATGCTTATATTTAAATTTCCTCATTACAATGTTTCTTTAATTTAAAACAATGCATTGTGAAACGATTTTTCTTTACTTTGAATTTTTCGCAAATTATAATATATAAATATATGAAATCTCAAAATAATTTATTAATGAAAGTTATACCAATTCTAAAAGCATCAACAAAAATTTTTTACTCTTAAGTTATTCGAAAATTTGGTCAATTAAAAATGGTATTTCAAATTTATGTTGACTCTAGCAATGATAAAATAATTCTGATTAGTCTAAATTTGTATGCGCTTTTTATCATAATTCGGAAATTCGCCTCCAGGTAAGTGAACTGATTATGCTAGTAATCATTTGCAAACTATTAGTAGCATTTTTTATAACTTTGCACTATAAAGTTCAAAATTTCATGAATATGTAACGTTGCATTTTTGAGTTAATCTCGAAATTTCTTGTGAATTTTGTGAAATTTTGAAAATTTTAATTAACATTCTTGCATTTCTAGAAAATTTCCTGCAATGTGTTTGCAAGTTTTTTCAAGAAAAAGTTTGGAAACTTCCAAAAACTTTTCAGGATTTTTTCATTTTCTTCCATTTATTTGCATTTGCATCTACAATGCTATGAATTGTGTGTTCACATTGCATCCAATTCAATGAAATGCAATTTAAATTTTACATACATGAAATACAGCTTAACACCAGTACTGCAAAAAACCATTTTTCCACAACATTTGAAGTATATTTCTTTATAATAACAAATTCAACTATTTCAACCAATAAGAGTGTGATCAGCTTAATTTTCAAAGTCAAATTGACTCCATATCAATTGCAGGAGAGTATATCCGCTTTGCCAAGAGCTTAAGAACATTTTATTAATTTCAGTGAAGTTCATGAAACTACTGGGGAGAATGTATTTTATGTTTTGATCAAAGAACTCAAAACTTAAATCTAGATTTGTATCGTATCCAAGAGCAAGAATATGGCATAGGTGCAAAATAAATTAAATTGCATACGTACTTGACAGATGAATCCAAGAACAATTTTGTTCAAATGATTTAAATGGAGATTAAACAGTAAACGTCGGAAAACAGTTATTTGCGACACTGCGTTCTAAACCAATATTCATTGCGATAAGAATATTGACTTTTGCCTATTGAGTTCAATCTAGTATCTATGATGATTAATGAAATTATAGGTTTCTCTAAAACAATTAATAAAATTTTAAGATAATAAAGTCATGTGAAGCATTTTCATCCTTGACAAATTTTGTGTGTCATTCTTCTATAAGTTCAACTGTACTTTGATAGCATCTTCTTAAGACCATGGTAATGCTCGCCAAAGAGTTATTAACTTTAATGAATGTATATAATTGGTGATAGGAATAGTTTACTTTTCAAGAATTATCAAATAATAGTTATATTTGCTTATGCTAACATGAATGATTTCATTCTCTAATACACATCACTGTTTACTTTTCTCAAATCAATATACATTAATTAGTGCTCCTACATTACTTTCATTTGTGTTAGATGGCAGACTATTCAGACTTCCTAACATGTGCCATTTGTCTAGACACCTACAATGATCCATATGCATTAACGTGTCTGCACTCATTTTGCAAAAGGTGCCTTGAAAACTTAAATAGAAGACAAAGGCTAACTAATTGCCCAGTTTGTCGTAAACCTGCGGAATTTAGCAGCATCAAACCAGATTTCCGCATTAAAGAGTTTGTTCAACTTCTTTCACTAAAAAACATACCATGTTCATCATCACCTGATACTTGTCAGCAATGTAACGCTGAAATTTGTTCAAATCAACTCAGCTATTGCAAAGGTTGTAAAGTTCATATTTGCGTGAATTGCAGTATTTTACATGAAACGCACATCAAGAAACCAATTAATGAAGATAAAATGTTTTTGTCAGAAGAAATATTAAAGAATTCTAAAGTTGCAAAAGACAAATTATTCGAAATTGATCTACTTGCCGAGAAATCAATGATGCTGTTGAAGTCTATTGAAGACAGATGCAATGAATTAGAAGCATCTGCTAAGAAACGCCGTGACACTATAATTGAACAAGCAAATTCGACGTTTGACAATGAAATGGTAAACTTGAACGAGATCAAAACCCACTTAATTGGAAAATGTAAAGACAATGTTGACAAATTAACTGTATTAAAAAAGCAAATATTAAACATCGTCATGTATTCAAAAGAGAGTCTCATGGAAAAATCGTTGTGCGAGCTAAAAGATGTGAAAGATACAGTCAAAGATACCTTAGGAAATGAATGCCAAATTATTTATGAATTGCGTGAAAGTGAAGTAAATCCTGTCATTACTACTGACATCAATCAACATGGAATGAATGAAACTATCAGCAAATATATTGGAAAACATGCAGTAATTTATGAAGAAGCATGCCATGATCGAATTTCCACTAAAAATATATCAACATTAACTTGGGAATCAGTTGATCCTCGCATTGTCTCGCATTATAAACTAAATGAAACCAGTTGCAATGTAGTTGATCTTGTTTATGATGAAAGAAATGATTCTGTCCTTTGTTTATTAGAAAAAAATAATGAGAACATCTTTGCGCAACTTTCAAGTGATGGCAACATTAAAAAAGTTTCGATTGGTAAACATTATATATGTACTCATGGAAGTTATCTTGCATTGTTAGAAAATGATGATGTGTTATTAAAGGTATTCGACAGAATATTATCAATAAAAGTTGATCCACATCCTAAAATCTTGAATAATTTTCTGCTAAGCTTTTGCGATGCTAGAAATATGGATATCATTTGTTCTTCACCCTGCAGAAAGTTTCTTTATTGTTATTCATACGGAAAATGCATTTACAAATACTGTGTGAAAACCAAACATCATGAGAGAGCAAATATTAATAAGAAATATACGTACATGTCAGTAAGTCACAACTTAGAATTCATTGCATTCAGCCATTATTTCCATTCTTCAATTGATTTGTATTCTTTTACAAAAAGGACGATATTGCGTTCTTTCGGAGAAGCTTTGTGTTATGGAGTATCATTTCTAACAGAAAATAATCTCATCTCTTGTCAAAGCTTCTCTTTTGCTATATTCAGTGTTGATAATGGAAATTTGCTTAAAAGCTTTGAAATAATTGACTATGCTGAAGATCCTGGTGCTAAACTACATTCCAATTGCATTTCTAGATGCTCTCAATCAATGGTAGTTGTGACAAACGGAAAAGCTTTATACAAAATTCTGCTGAGTTAAGCAGTTGTGTTGTGCTAATGTAAACATAAATTCTGTAATAATATGTAGTAAATAACAGCCTTCATCTTCTGTCCAAATAAATTATTCTTAAAATTAATGATTTTTATCAAACTATCAAATATATATATATATATATATATATATTTGCCACCAAACTTAGTCACTGTTAATTGAATGTTACAATTGTTACAATTTTCCTTTAAGATTTCCTACACTTTCTTTTAGTCTATTTGTATGACTAGTTTTACTTTTTTAAGAATTGGGTAGAACAGTAACCCATTAGCATTAGTTTTTCCTAAAATAAATGAATTGTGTTAAGAAAATGCAGTATACTTTTACATTCTTGTTGACAGAGGGTAGCCAGATAGGTTTTCTATCATTCAGTCAGGTAAAAAATAAAATTGATTATTTTATATATGTATGCATTTAGTGAAACATAATTTTACTAGTTTGATTGAATTTTAGTGAATGAACATGCAATTCTCTAATATGAGAAAATCTTCAAATGAGTTTCATATGATGCGTTTTAATAGTAGGTCAGTCATTTAATTCTTGCGTTTTTTCACAATGTATGTCATGTGTATATTTCACAATAATATATAATCAGCCAATCATATTTTAGTAAATTTATATATGCAACATGCGTAAGCTAAATATCTCAAGATTATTATCTCTGATATAAGTGCTCACAAAGTTTGACAGCAGTTCATTAATTATGCAGTCCGAAATTTCTAGCCTTCGATTTTACGCATTTGAATTGAATGATTCTGCTACCAAAATTCATGAAAATATCAAGTTGGTTTTTGGTGATGTGGTTGCCTTGAGAACAGTGCAATTCAAAGATGGACGAGCAGCAGTTCTGTATTTGATAGTGACAAACACTCGACCTATCGCAAGCAATCATGATGAATTGGTTTGTGAAACAACACAGCTTATGGAGGAAGATCAATATTTGACAGTGGATGAAATTAGCAATGAATTGGAATCATGACATGGTACTATTCATCACATGATACATCACGATTTGAATTTAAAGTCTGTATGCAAAAAGTGGGTACCCCATCAACTTTCAACCGAGATGAAATTGAATGGAGATTTTATCATGATACAATTGAGACATATTTCTGTGTCATCTTGGACCAATGAGAAGGCCAAACTTTTACGTGATTTGCGAGAAATTATACACATAGTTGTTAATCTCAATAGATACTTGTTGCATAAATACATATTGCTTACGTTGTTAAATTTTACTATTAATAGTAGGGTTTTTAGAAATACGCAAGAATTAACTGACTAACCCAATAGCATTCAGTGGTATCAAAATCTAAAGTCATTAGAGTAGGTTTTCAATAAATATGTTTTCCACTGCTTATAAAACATTTTAACAAAGATCATATTACAAAAACTTTGTACAAAAATAAATTTGCTACTTCGTAATTGTAGTATTTGTGAATTTATTGTATATTAGTATTTTGGTAGTCTGTGTCAAAACAGAGTAACAACTCATAAATACACTTTTGACAATAATTCAAGAAAATGTTTACATTTGCCCTATTATTTCTGTGGCTGACATCAATGGTAATAAAAATGTAAGCTTAAACTTATTATTAAATGCTTTGAAATATTGAAAATATTGGGTTTTTTTCCCACTTGAAATTTCATTTTGTCAAAGGTTATAAAATTACAAAATGCAGGCAAAGGTTGTGCTCTAGTTTTTTGTTGTAATCATAGCTTCCTATCAGATCTTGTAGAAAAAACAATTATAAAATATTTTATTTTCATGATATTTTACAAAACATACAGGATGCAAATTCATTCTACATCTACAACATCAATATTTTGTTGCTCTGCTTCATATCCATGATATCACTGTTTTCCAAGTGAGCAATACCAATAATGTTGATTCAAATAATATAAAATTTCAATAAAAAATGTTTAAAAAAACATATTTTGACTTTAATATGCTGTGTTCGATCACATTTCCTGATTATGCTGTTGCTAACATTGCATTAACATTCAGTTCTTTGTTGACAGGCTCAATAACATACCAAATATGTAAATTTTACATTAATTTGTAAGACAATAATTAATAGTAAAGATAAAAATGCAGCAGTGTAATATTGTATTTGCACTACTATATATTATTTTGTTAGCTAGAAAATAAAGAAAACATTTCATTAATTGAACTTAGTTTATTCTATGGAGAGATACTTACATCACACTTATAAACCAATATTAAAAATTTTAAGTACTGAAAATAAGTTGGTCTAATAAAATGATGAAACATTGTGTTTCAAACAATATTAAAAAATTAAAAGTTTTGAGATTGAATAATACTACAAAAAGTAAAATGAAGAGAAATATAATTAATGTTTATTGTTTTATAAGCTTTGTAAATGTTTGAACATCAATACTCAGTAACAAAATTTCATTATGACATTTAAATCAAGTAAATTTAGTTATTACAGAAATTTTTTTATAAAATCTTTCTTGTTTGGAAACATTTTGAGTTATTTTATTTAAAACATTAATGAACAAAATAGAATAAATAATATAATATTGGATATTTAATGAATTGCACACCCAATTGATATTTTAGAAGAAATGAATTAATGGAGGTTTATATAAAGGATCATGGGAACATTGCTAATTTAGAGGAATTGATTTTTCTCCTAATTCTATGCTTTCCTTGTGGATAAAAGTCTACTCCATTAGAGACAAACTTGAATCAATAACAGAAGTCTTTCTATATAAAAAGCAGAAGAAATGATTAAAATATTAAGCATATCATTTTTATACTTTGAAAAGGAAAAACTAACACATCAAACAATAAAAAACTTAGAACACAGAACCAAATTAACTTAAGTTTTCTACAGTGAAGTTTGTATCTATTTAAATATTTTATAGTAAATAACACCTTATTTTCTCGAGAAACAACATAATTGAACAAATAAATATACATAGCTATGTTTCAATCTCATGACGCATGAGTCTAACTGTATTTTTCTGGGAAGGGCGTATTACACTTTACATTTATTGAGGTTTAAAAATTTCTAATGCCATTTGCAAAGAGCTATATTTGTATTTGAGATCCTTATGCATATTACATTAATATCCATAAGTAAATTGATCTGTGATTTTAATAAATTGTAGCTTCCAACTTAAATGTATATAAAATCAATGATTTCACAAAAAATGTAATAAACACAAAATTACAAAATTGAAAAATGTAAACTAATGTAAATATTCAAACTCAAACTAACAATAAAAATGAATAACAATTTAAAATAAAATTGTTCACTTTAGCATTCATCTAAAAACAGCAATAGTTTATAACAATTAAAAACTGAATAACTATTAATATAAAAAGGAAAGAACACTATCAAGAACTTACATCTAAGGGTAGTATTATATATAGAGGTTAGAGAGCCAAATATCTCTTCTCAAGCATTCTGACTCATGAATGTTTTATGTTATTTTAAATGGGTTTATTTACCACATTTTTTCTATATTGTGCAATAATTTAAGTCACTAATGGATAAGATCTTGAGAGACAACAACTTGATGTCAATCCTAATTCTAATAACACTGCTAAAAAATTGAAAAATTGGCATTGGACATTTGACAATTTCATAATAAGTATTAGTGGAAATCTTCATATGTTCAATGCAATTATCAATTTTTGCATCTGTGCATGAATATATATATATATATATATATATATATA
>CABFPE010000426.1:385329-407444 GCA_900660155.1 Hofstenia miamia
TGGAATACTGCTTCCCGCCACTGTAAAGCTCTTTCTTGACAATTGCCCAAAGATTTTCAATAAGGTTCAAGTCAAGGGATGATGCAGGCCACTTTATCAACTTGTTTCCAGAGAAGCCTTTTGTAGCCAAATACTCCAGAGTTCCTTTGGAAGCATGGGAAGGTGGATTGTCTTGCATAAAAATGCATTTTTGCTTGAATGCACGACTCTGTGGTTTGTACCACTTAAAGAATGTGTCCTCCAAAACCTGACAGTAATTCGTGGTGCTCAGTTTGACTCCATCGTCAACTTTGTAGGGGCCTATGACGTTCTTGTCCACGATTCCAGCACATATCATGACAATTCATTCAATTGACACAATATCAAAACCCTTAGCTTTTGAGCAAGTATTTCTTAAGTAATCAAATAACCAACAGATAGATTGCTTTCATTTAACAAACCTAAGCTATATCAGCGAATTATACTAATTTAGTAGACATTATCATTAACAATATCCCATTTCTTCAACTTAACCAAGAAAATTTTAGTTTGTCTCTTGTTAAGATGTAGCCTTACAACAGAGAAATTCAAATACTTTAAAAAGAATAATTGCGAGATCCTGAGATTCAATAACAGAAAATTCACTATTAGATTGGCTCATTTGTTCCTTAAAAATACTTAACATGAGGACATTTACATATTGGAGGTCAATGCTGTAAGGTACAGGTTGACGATGAGTTGATTGCAGGATATAAAACTCAACCTCGACTTCAGAGTGAAAAATATCCATCACTATTGTGGTTGATCAATTTAGGTCAAACATGAAGAATAGCAGATAGCAAATTTTGTTGATCTTCAACTAGCCAGGACTCTAACATAGTATGGCAGCTGGAATATATTACTTGGGTGTCAAGATCCAATATTCGAAAGTCAGTCAAAATGTTTGAGAATATTTCGTTTGTTTCACCACTATGGGTTGATTTTCAGAATATAATATTCACAAATGTAACTGAAAGAATTCACACAAGACTTGCATTTATAATAAGCCATGATATTTGCTGAGAAGATATGAATAATGTGAAATAAGCGCTGAGAATGGTAATCAGTTAGTATGCAAGGAGCTTGAAAGCATCTAAATATAATTCTTTCCCATCCTGATATCCAATGTTACACATCACAATGACAGTAGAACTGAGGTTAATGAATTATTATTGGAAATGAGTAGCAGAGAAGGTTTAACTTCAATATAGTCCTAGACATTAACTCAACAAAGTCGTGTAGGCTTTGTAAAATTCTGAATACAAAAAACCCAAAAAAAATTTATTTTTTAATGATATTCAAATTTGTAATTCTCGTCCAAAAATCAGTGAAGAAATTAGTCAACTAAATTTTATGTCACAAAGTGTTATCAAACAGATTTGTAACTCACATATTTGTGATTTTCTAGGTTAGCAAGGTAAAAAGACACAATTGCGAATTTCAACCTTCACCAATTTGTATATGCATTTGGATAGCAATAGCGTATGATTTGTACATGTTAATTTTTTTAATAAAAATTGCCATGTTAACTGAGTACTCGTAGAGACCAGCATTTGGTGTTGGTCTGTATTGTTTCTCTATGGAAATTTATTAGTAAATTTTTTTAAAAAATACCTTATTCCGAGAATTGACATATCATTCACTAAGAGAATGAACAATTTTTTGATATAAACCTTTTGAATAGATGAAGTAATTTCTGAATTTTTTGCAATCATAAGAACTTCATTTATAGGTTTGGCAATAATTTTCGGATATGTAGAAACTTTTTCATAGAGAATACCCATGTATGATAATATTGAATGTAGGTTACCAAAAACTCTTTGATGGCTAAATTTCTATAGAACCAGGATATGGGAGAATTTTGTACTTTTGCGTTGTCTCTACCCCTTTCTCCCTCTCATATATTTGCCAAAATATGCTAGTTTATCAATATATTAATTATAGACGTAACCCAAACCCTTCCACAACCTTAAAAGTAACTCAAACTATAACCCTAACCGTAAACTAAGCAAACTCACATCTTAGTCCTAAACCATACCCCAAACAATGAGGAGAAGGCATATGCAAATTTATTATTAATATTAGTTAGTTTCAATATAAATTATAATTTATAATATACTACTATTAATATGCAAAATAGTGGTTCAACCACACAGCTTTTGTTTGTTTATAAGCAATTATAGGATTTGGCAATGTTTATTCAATCAACACAGCGGCTTTTCACGTAGCTACTTTGTTTCAAAGCCTTCTTAAAAGGCTTTGCTCTGTTTACATAATTGAAAATGAATGTGTTTTCATTGAGTCAGCTGTATCATGATGAAGAACACATTATAATGTTAGGCTTATGGTTTGGGTTAGAGTAGAATTTACCTTACAGTTAGTGTTGTGGTTAGGGTTATGTCTTGGGTGAGAGATATAGTTAGAGTTAGGTTGGGAGTTAAGTTTGTGGCTTGGGATATGGTTAGGTTTAAGATTAGGGTTAAGGTTAAATTAGCATATTTTTGCCAAAAATTCGAGTGGGGGTGAGAGATAACGCAAAAGCACCAAGCATTTAATTTGAATGTGAATAAAAATTTTTAATACATAGCAAGTGAGATGCAACTGCATAGAAGGCCGTGACTTATTCGCATATGATATTCAATGCAACAAGAAAAAATTAGTCAAAGAAATACATTCACCTCCCACTTTCATTGCTTGCCCATTGTCATATTTTGTAAACTATAATGTTTCGTGGATTAATTAGTAGCGTTTTTGGAAGGTAAACTTTTCAAAAGAAAATTTAAATCGATTAATTTAATTAATAACCCAATTAAAACTTACCGAATAATTCATATGCATTTGAAAAATGTGGGAAACTATAGCGGTAAATATATAGTTGGCATAAGAGTTATTTCTCTAAAAAATTTATATTATATGCAAGTAATGGAGACATTTTAAGCAGCTTTTCCTTAGCATTTAGAACTAGTTTTTATGTGAAATAAAGAAATCTTTTTTTGAATAAATACATGCTGTACAGTGGCAGTTGTTGTAAATATTGTTTACACAAATAATACAAAAAAATTCGAAGTAAATATTCAAGTCTTATTTTACATCAGATTGAAAATTACCTGGGTCAAATGATGCAGCAACACGCCAATGTCTCAAAGCAGAAGTAGCAAGATCACTTGACACGAATTGCTGCAGATAATTGCTGTCCATGCACAAAGAGGCTTGCCTTGATTAATTTTTTTTCTATTGTGTATGTGATATTTATATTATATGCATAGCACCGGATAGACATACATGAATGATCTATCCCATTGGTTGATTTATCCAACAAGATGATAGCTAATGTGTTAATTTATTAAATGCATCAAACTAGATGCAAAAATGTAGTTTTTGATTATTTTAGATTAGGTAAATTTTTACCACATTATTAGATGCAGTAAGTTACATCTAGATCACATTATGACAAGAGCTATGACTCCAAAATGTCAAATCCAATTACCTTACTTGGAAAATAATTAGGAGCTTCGATTGCTCTATTTCATAATATTAATAATATTAATTAATTCGCAATATATTTGCAAAAAAGTTACAATTTTAGAACTGCAAACTAAATATCCATTGTAAAATCACACTAATCCAGAAAATGAACCTTTTGTTAATGCCAATAACATAACTTAATGTTATAGACCTCGGGGTAGTGCATGTTATTGATCATAGCAGTCACCAAGTTTGGATGTCTAAATGAATTTAATATAGTATTAAATTTCTATTATTACAACTTCCAATTACAACTAATTTCGTTCATTTAGATATTTCCAGCTGCATTGATAGATAACAGAACATTTGGTTTTCAGGAATTGTCTGGCTGACATTCTTCTTCAACTTCCTTAGAGATCTCCAGTACCTCAGTTCATGTGCAGAGCACTCAAGTGTATTGTTGGTCTTCATCTATATAGTGCATTTTGGCAATTTTGCAATGGTTGTAACCTATAAAATATTCTACAATTCTTTATATGTCAAAAAGTAGTAATAAATGTGCATTAGTTCACATTTACCATTAACAAAATATTACAATGGATAAATAAATAATTAATACAATACAATCAAAACTGGAGTACTGGTCTTAGATCTCACCTCACTAAATTGAATCTAAAATAGGGTTTAGTCTAGGTCTCTGCCATTCAGCCCTTTCATTGATAGATGACATTAACTAAAAAATGCCAGTGCTGACATGTATCTATAGGAAGGTTAAACCAAGAAAACTGCTATATCTATTTCTATCCTAGGTGCTTAATGACAGCACCAACAGCAAAGGAACCTAATATTCTTGTATCCCCTGAAATTGTAATACCACTAGTGCAAAAAATTTGTTTTGCTTTCACTAATAAATATTAAAATTAATCAAGGTAGACCATCTAGATTTTATCAAATGAATGCATTAAAATTGAATAATTTATGCTAACAAACTATCAACATATTTAAGCTTACCAGTTGCCTCATTTTTGATTTGCATGATAATTATGCAACATAGGTAAATAACCCTTTTCAATTTGCCAAATGATCAGGGCTTTCATGTAATCAGAATTTGAAAAACTTGAACTCAAATAAGCTCACAAAACACAATTGGAAAAACTCAGAAGAGAAATCATCAAAACTTGAACTTGAACTCATTTGAAAATCCACTTGAACATACCTTCAATATTTAAATATTTTAAATGTTAGTTATTTATCAAAGATGAATACTTATATTTTAGATAACAAATGTCAGAATTATTGTAAAATACATTCAACTTTATTCTAAAAAAAAGTTGGAAAAAAAATACTCATTCAAACTCAAAATTTTCTTTAAAATATTACTTGAACTCAAACTTGAAATTCAAGAACTCAAACTTGGACCAAGTCACTCAACCTCAACTCAAACCCTGGTATTGATAGTATATAAACAGAACAATTTGAGTTGCTGTCACTTTGTTCTTAAACCATTTGGCAATTAGTATCACATCAATTTATAAAACTAGGTAAATCAATTTTGTAAGCACAATACTAACATAACTACTCAATAATCAATAAAACGTTTTGAAGACGTCTTCAAATGATTTTGAAGACGTTTAGAAATGGTATCTATGTTAGGTGTAGAATCTGTACAAGTTGATTTATAGACATATTCCAGTAACACTGTAATGATTTCCTTTAATTAATCTGTTTAACTAACTGTACCATTCCAATTAATCCAGCTTTTCATTCTTGACATCATGGTAAGGTATTACTAACAACTTGTTTAGATCAAAAGCAGCAAGATGTTACCAGGGTCAAAACCCAATGCCAAGCACTGCAACTCAAGGAGGAACATGGAAGGGTAAAGGATCACCAGTTACCATGGAAGTGATTGTGACTCACAAACAAAGCTCATGGTGCAGAAATGTTCTCAGTGATTGTGTGTTGTAATTCCCTAGCAATTTAGTGTACTGATTGTTCTTGTTATTACCAATAACAGCAATAAATGAAAGTTCTCAACCATTATGCATTAGCATATTATAAATCCTACATGTAGATAGCCCTACATGTATAAATAGATAACTAAACCCTGATTACATGTGAACAATCAATACAGTTAACAGAAACTGGATTTTCAACAGTCCTGATCAAAGGTCACATACAATACTGTCTAATATAACAATTACAATAAACAACATGTAATAAAGTTTGGGACTCATAGGCACCTCATATGTGTAATAAAGCTGAGTATAACACCTTAGTAATTTGGATATAAAAAGGGTTAGCCTAAAGGTAGCTGTCCAGTTGCTTGATGACATGAGTTATTATAGAGAGTGAATTGGTTGGAAAGCTACAATGAAATAAAAACCCCTAAATGTAGACTTAACCTAAGGGCACATGGAGATAGTAGTCCCAGCTATCAGCCACACCACATTTTGAATTGCTGAGTGTGCATCTGCTCTAAGAATCTCTTTATGCAATCAGACATCTAATTAGCTATAGTGGTTTCATCTTTTTTGATTTTACCATACCATTTTACCAATAAACATAATATCAAAATTGCACAATTGTCTTATAAAAATTAAAAATTGTGTTTTGTACAAAAGTATAATTAAATTAATTACTGATAGTCTTAGTTACTTCCTTTATTATCCTTTCAACTCAACACCAATATGAACACTCCCCACCAGCATAGCTAATTAAGAATGATGACACTTTCTCTGTGGACCATTTTCTTTGCTCTCTTGATTAGTGTGATTGCCTGAGGCATGTCCCAGTGAATGTTTTTGTATTCCTCCTGTTTGTTTAGCTTTATTGAGACTTCTTTTTCTATTGTGGCGATTTTCTTTTGTTTTATGAATTTCAAGTCTTTCAATGTGTTCAAGATGGTGCACATACTTCTTAGTTTGTTTAGCTTATTGTTGAATTTGTCATAGTGTTTCTCATATAACCAGAGGCCCTTGATTGTTATCATCAATGTCATAATTGCATCAATTCAGCATGTGTGTGCTAGATCAGGGTGTATCACTGTGCCTGTGAAGAAGAATTCATAAGTGGATTGTAGCAATTTTGATATCAATCCTTCATTGTAAAATGTGCTGATGTTCTCTCTGACTTCTTTTGTTATCATTTTGCAGGTTATTTTTCCCCAGCCATATCATTGTTATCACCTCTAGTCTTCTTGTGCCATCATAGTATTTGTACATATTACTCCACATCTCTCCCCATGCTATATTGTTAATACCAGAAAAGCGTATTACTGTTGCTGTCAGCCTCTTTTCAATTTCTGCTCTCACTTTTTCTATCTGTTTTCAAATAGGTTCACCTTCTTCATAGAGATCATATGATGTCACTTTACCCTCAATGTATATTCTTTCTTTGTTGCCATTCCTGAGCAACATTGCTTTGGATTTCTGGTATCATTCATCTCATATTTTTTCCAAGGCTTTCTCTCTAGGATTGACATAGGTATATTTCCTCATGCCAGAATGCCTTTGCAACTCTTTTTTAGTCTCCAGATTGTTAGGAGCATAGGCATTAAGATCTTAGGGGGAGGTGTGCATTGTAGCAGCATTGTCATCATGTGCTTTTCAATATTTCTATATGTGCCTTCCATTTTGGCAGTTGTTGCTAGTCTGAGTGCTGGTTAGTTATTTTTCAAGGTTTTGATATCCTCCCAGAATGAGTTTGTTAAGCTGTTCTTCATGAGTTTCTGTGCCATCTCCCCTGGTATTGTTATTTTTGAGATTATGCATTTGATATGAACTGCTAGTTGAATGTTCTTCTTTTCTCATTACTTCTGATGTTTTTATCATTTTGGTGTATGCACATTTTGAATAATCCGTCATGTATTTGCATATGTCCTTTTTGATAATGTAATTTTGCCTCTTCTTCTTATTTTCTATTACAGTTTCTGCAGTTTCAGCTTGCTTTCTTCCTATTAGGTTCCTTGTTGTCATGGATGGTTGTTGGTTCAGTGCTCTTAGTTTACAGTTTGACATTGCTCCCTACTTATATTTCTTCATAGTGTTAGTCAGTATGTTGATTTTGGTTGAACAGATTCCTGTGTTGTTTGCCAATTCTATGATGCTTGGCCTTCCCAATGTTTGTTCTCTTGTCATTAACCTTGTGAAATTCTTTTCAAATTCCTGTAGTGGTTTTTTCATTGGCAATAGTGTTGTTATGCTTATGGCTTGTAGCATTCATTTTTTCACATTAGCTGTAATAGGTGATAATGTGAATTCATATTTGCTATTTTTCACTATCACTTGTCTTTCCTTTCTTGGCATTTGGAGTACAAGCTTGTCATTTTCAGCTAAAGTGAGTGCTTCATTTAGTGTTTTCATCACTGTTCTGTGGTATGATTTGATGTCTATTTTTGGCCATTTGTCTTGGCTTGGTATGATCTCATTCCATACACCTGAAATTTGTTTTAGGTGGTCAGGCATTTGGTTCATGCTAAATTTTAGGTATATATTGCCTATTTCTTCCATCTCACCTCCTGTTTGTGTTAGTTCCATTGTTTTGGTTTAGTAATAGAGATCAATTGCTATTTTGCATTATCCTTTCTGCCAGTGTTATTAGGTTGAGTTTCAGATTTGTGACTATGAGCTCCAATAGGCTTGTCTCCTCAGCAATTTCCATTATGAATGTGTTTTCAAGTTTTTCTGTGAGTTGCTTTAGAAGCTCTGGTATTTGCTCTGTGGCATTACTTTTCACTATAATAATCATCTGTATTTTTTGGGTTTTTGCCATTTTTAGTGTTTCCTCTATTGCTTTCTGTTGCATTTTTACATTCAATACATTTTCTTTGATAAAATATATAAGTAGGTTATTTCTGTTGAAGTTCACCTGTTCACATTTTTCAATAATTTTTTCTCTGTGTGTTATTAGTTTCTGTGCATCTGCTAGTGTAAACTGGTCATCAAATGTAACATGCATGGTACTTCTGAAGTATTGTCTGTTTAGATTCTCATTCATGTTTCATCTGTATGAGATAATTTTGTTGCACATCAGTCTATTAGCTTTGTCAATCACTATTGGTATTGCTGGTCCATTGCTTTCCTTTACTGCAGTATTTTTTCTTATGAAGCATTTTGTTTCTGGGGATAGATTGTCATGTGTGTTGTATCTCATTTGTGTGTTTGCTTTGAAATAGGTGTGTATTCATTCCTTCCCTATTTTTGTCATGAGGCTTTCTCAGTCCTATGACCTAGACAATGAATGTGAGCAAGATGTGTTTGAGAGCTACCTGAATGAGAACAGCTGAGAGTTTGTATTGGGGAGTAAGCTTGTTGATGGTTGTTCTGATATGTCAATCTGGGAGTCATCACTGATTTCTTCAATATCTGGATCAATTAGTTGATTATGGATATTAGTACCTCTGACCTTTAGCTGCTGAGAAGGACTGTAAGTTGTCACTACATACTTTTTGCCTTTTAGTTGGCATCAAGATTGGTGGGGTTTTGAGAGTGTTGTTCCACTGTGATTATGCTCCAAATGAGTTTTTAGAATTCTCCATAGATCTGGACCACATGCTATTTAATTGAAGTTTAGTTGATTGTGAGCTGCCCCCTTTATCTGCCTGCCATTTAATTGGCATTTGGGTGAAGGTGTCTTTTTCAATGCCAAATCAGCATTTTCCTCATTGATCTGTCTGTCCTTTAGTTGGCATTTGGATTATGGAGTCCTCTTTCTCACTCTCCTGCATCTGAGTAGTGATCAATTCTTATTCTGGCTTATTTGTTCCATCATTGATCCTAAATTCAGTTAATAGATTAAAATCCCATATTTCAGAGTTATATTGAGATTTATTTTTAGCTGCTGTCTGGGGCATAATTCTTTTTACTATTTCCATGGTGTCAATGTTAGGTGTGTATTCATCATCAAAGTCCTCCTCACAGACACTATCTAATTCTTACATATGTGCTTCATTTTCTCATATGATTTTAAATTCTGCATTGTTATCTAATGCAATTTGTTTTATGTCTGTTGTTCCCTTTTTTAAGTTTTGGAAGTGTAATATCCTTCCATCATTTAGTTTATAGTTATTGTTGGGTAATGTTTGCTGCATGGCATATGGCCCTGCCCACTGTATTTTAGTTTTCTTACTTTGTTCACATCTTGTGTTCCCATTAGTGTGCATGCATAAACTTTATCCCCTGTCTTGTGTGGTTTAGCATATATCTTCTTATTGAAGTTCCTCTCTTGCCTGATGGCAGATTTTTTTGTATTGTGACACATCACTTTGTGAATTCCAGTTGTTTGATCTTTCAGTTTCTTAACATATTTGTTATCTGGTTTTTCAGAATATGTTTTTGTATTGCATTGAGAGTTGTGGCCTCTCTACTGTACATTGCCTTATATGGAGTCATGCCTGTTGTGGAATGTATGGCGGTGTTGTAGAAGTATTCTACAATTTCCAATACCTCTCTCCAGTTTTTCTGACAATTCTAGATGTCATCACTCTTATTAATTTGATCATTGTGTGATTTAATCTCTCTACAGCTCCATTCACATGTGGGTGGTATGCCGTTGTTTTTTCATTAAGGATTTCCATTAGTTTTGTCATTTCTTCAAATAACTTACTTTTGAACTTCACTCCATGAGCTGATATAATTGTCTCCATAAGACTGAACTTTAAGATCCATTCTTTCAATATTTTCTCTGGGAATATTTTCACTGTTATTGATTCTTTAAAAGTTATCCACTATAACCAATATGTACTGGTAGTCCTCATTGTCTTGTGACAATCTTTCCAAGTCTATGTGAATGATTTGATTAGGTGATGTGGCAATTTTTTTTCTAGCAATGCCATTTGTCTTTGGAAATGATTTTTATTATTGAGTAAGCAAGTTGTACACTTATTAATGATGTCCTCTACTGTTTTCCTAACATATATCATTATAAACCTTGTATTGAATGTCATCTTATGTATTTTTATAATATTTGGGTATTGCTATTCTCAGTGCAATCCATTTTTGTTGAGTTTTCATGTATACCTCTGGAAGTAGTTCTTAGTGCTTTACCCCAACTGTTTCTTCTCATCTTTGATTTTTGTAATTATCTCTGACAGGATTGCATCTATTTTCTGTTTTTCAATAATCTCTGCTTCTGTTATTTCTTCTTTTATTATTATTGGCATTACTTGTTTTCCTTTTTTATTAGAATTTATCTCTGGTATGATTTCATATTCACAGTGTGATAAGAATTCAAACTGTTTCTTTTCTCTGTTTATTTTTTCTGTGTCTTGTTATTCTGGTAATGCTGACCAGAAGTTAGCACTTTAGTGTAGTGTTCCTTTACACTGTTTTATTGTGAATTTAAATTTGTTTAAGTACTTTATCCACCTAGAAACTATTGAGGACTTGTTTCCTGAGAATTTTTCCAACCATCTGAGACTGCTGTTGTCTGTTCTTACTGTAAAAATTTAGTCTGTTAGAAAATATTGAAACTTTTTTATGCTCTCCACTAGTTTGAGCATTATGAGTTTGGTCAATCTATAATTTTCCTTGCTTTGTTTGAGTTTTCTACTGAAAAATTGTATTGGCACTTCTTTGATCTGGCCTAAGCATGTGCCTATGGCTACATTGCTAGCATCTTAGTCTAGGATGAATTCTTTATCATGATCCAGTGTGTTTAGTGATGGTATTTGGGCCAGTTCATTTTTTATGTTATCTAATTGTTCTTGTTCTTTCCATGTCCACTCAAATATTGCCAATTTTTTCATCAGTGCTGTTATTTTGTTGGTCTTCTGTGCAATATTTGGTATGAACAATCCATAATAATTTATATAGCCCATTATTTTCTATAGGTCTTTTTATGGGTTTGGGTTCTGAATGTTTTGTACCATCTCTTTCACATTGTTCTTCATTCTGATTTTCCCCTGATCTATTTGAATTCTTAAGAACACAACTTGTGTCTTGAGAATTTCACACTTATTGCTGTTCATTCTTAGGCCTGCATTATATAACATAGTTAGTGTTCTGTTCTATTTAATTTTTCAATGTGCTCTTACACTGTATCACTTGCTACCAGTTAGTCATTGATGTATGCACATACTCTATCCTCAACTTTTTGTTAGTTTTGTTTCAGAACTTTCATCACATACTGCTCAAAGGCTGCAGGAACATTACATAATCTGAATGCCATGTATATCCACTTGAATAGGCTGTATGGTTTTCTCAATGTCCTCTGGCTCCATTAATACCTGCCAGTAAGCTTTGCAGAGATCTATGCATGTGTAATATTTGTGTTTACTGGCCTTGTCAATTATATCATCTATTCTTGGGAGTGGGTAGGCATCCTTCTTTGCTATATCATTCAATTTGCAAAAGTCTTACCTTGCTTTATGAACACTGTTGACACAGGGCAGGGGATCTCACTTGGCCTAATAATTTTGTTGCTGATCAGTTCATTCAGAATTTGGTTATAGTTCTCCTTCAGTTGTTCTGGCATTCTCTGGCATGGTAATTGTATTGGTTCTTTTGTGGTTTGGACAATTTTGTTGATTTCTCCCACAGACTTTCCTACACCTATCTCTCTGAAATTAAAGATTTTTGTGTGTTTACATAATGTGTTCACTAGTTGTTGTCTTTTGTGTTTGTTTAGATGTTGGTATTCCCCATCATTTATCTCTGAGATTTTATGTTTCCTCATTGTGTTGTTCAATTATGATAATAATTTTCTCAATGGTTGGTTTTTCTGATTTTATCCTCTTTCCATATATTGTGACATTTTCCTTTTTCACATTTGCCATCCTATTAGTTGGGTTCAGTATAGGAATCATTCCTTTGCCTTGTTTGACTGTGCACAAACTTGAGGGTAGTGATAGTTTTTTGGTATTGATACCTGTTTGCTCATATAGCATGATTTCTGTTGTGATTTTGTCTTTGGTTTCTATGTTGTATATTTTCCAGTTGTTAGGCTGAAGTTTGATGTCTTCAGTTAATTTAAACCATATTGTTTAGTTGTCATCCTCCTCATCCTCTGTTGTGATTATCTCTTCTTGTACTTTTATTGTTCTTGTTGTGTAGTCTATGATGCATCTGTTCTTAGTCAGGAAGTCATATATGAAAATCATTTCATGTGGCAAAGGGTTCCCTTCAGTGTTTATCACAATGAATGTTTGTTGGAATATTGTGTTTGTGATTCTGATCTGTATACCTTCAAGTTTCCCTTTTGTGTTGATATAGTTGCCTGAGGCATTGGTTAATCTATTTTCCTTGTCTACTAGTTCTTTTCTGGTAAATCCAATTTTTGACACACACACACATCTGTTATTACAGAAATTACTACTCCCATGTCTATGGTTGCCTTGACCATTATACCACTAATTACAACTGTGATTGTATTAATTTTTATTAAGTTGGTTATAATTAGAATGGGTGCACAGTTTTCATGAGACAACACTCTCAGTAGTTTAAATCTTTGATTTCTTGTTCTTCTTCTTATTCAGTGAGACTTTCTTTGTTTTTGATTAAGTCTTCTTCCTCATCACTCTCAATTATATTAATCTGTTTTCTACAGTCTTTTTCTGAGGTGCCCTTTGTTTCTGCAGTTGTGACATATTTAGATCTCTTCTTCTAATTTTCCTTACTGTTCAGTCTTTTAGTTTTACTTTTATTATTTTCTCTTTGTTTCCCATCTTTTGTGTGGTCAGTTTGTTTCCAAATCTCTGAAGTGTGTTGGTTATTGTTGGCATTTTGTTTGTTGTCACTCATTTATCCTGGAATTATTTTCCATTGTTATTTGTATCACCAATCCTTATCATTCAATCTAGTGAGTCTTCTGCTTTGCACTTATTCTTGAATTGCAGTTTCAGTGATTCAGGTAGTCCCTTGCATATGTGAGACAAGAGATCATATTTGGAATAGGTCTGCTCTCTTGAGTTTAATTTCAGCATTCTTTCTATTTGTGACATATAGTTTCTCAAGTCATTGCATTTGTTCACTTTCATCCCATTCAGAATCATTCTATATTGATTCTTGAAGCTCTCATCATTGTAATATGCTTGGTATTCACATATGAGTTTCTTATAATAGTCTTTGTCTCAGTATCAAGTACCAGGTAGTGTTGATATGCTGCTCCACTTAAATAAAGTGGGAATATCACTGCTGCTATTTGTATGACTTTACTCTCTTTCATATTCATTTCAAATATTTGGAGCCATTCTGTGAATATAGGTGAATAGTTTTCTATTCTTCCTGTGAACTTAGGAAGGACAGCTTTGCATAATGGTACTTTGTCATTGTTTGTCTCTAGTAATATGGAATTGCTAAACATTGGTTTTGTTTCTGTTTCCATTTTGTATATCTGTTTCACTTGTTTGTTTATGTTGTCCACTAATTTTGGACAAATTCTTCCTCTGTTTTGGGTGGTTTACTTTTAAACAACTCTTCATTTTGGGTAGATTTGTTTTACTTAGTGCTTCTGCATCTTTGACTGTTATTCTTCATAGCTATTTTTGATTTTTCCTCTTATGGCTATTTTTGGTTTTGTTATTTAACATTAATTGTTGTAGTTCATCACTGAGACTGTTGATTTCAATTTGTTTGTTTCTTTTTCTTCTCATAGCTTGATATTGTCAATTGAAATAGAACACCAGAAGTCAAAGAAAGAATACAAACTTTAACAATGGTAAAAGGTAAAATTCTGTCTTTTGATATTTAACCTATGACTATTGATGCTTTTAAACGTCCTAGATGTAACACTGATTTTTTACAAGTATTGGAATGATCTTATTTACAAGATACAACTCATATATCATTTGATGAAAATTTTGAAATTAAAAATCTTGAGGAACTTTTAACTAATACTTATTGCTTACGTCAAATTGAAGAAGTTAATTTGGATTACAACTCTTTACGGATTGTTTACATTATTAGACAAAATGATTTACTATTACAAGATTTACATCAACAATTGGAATGTGTTAGTATGGCAGCTAGAATATCTCAAGTCTCAATGCCATTTATTTATATTGCCAGATCTGATATAGAAACTCTTCATTTTTTGAAATGTTAGAAAAAACTTCTGAAAACATTTTTATTTTTCACCTAACAGACTATGTGGTATTAAATAATAACTTCACTGACAACAGTATTTCAAAAATGATTTATACTGATATTTTACTTCACACTAAATTACTGTTAATTCGTCCTATGATATATTGATATTTAATTGCTATGGACTTATGTCTATATGCTCAAACAGCTGAATAATTGGATGAAACACCCCTAGTTCAAAATTCTTTGAAAACTTTGAGGATCTCAAAGAAATTTTTTCATTTTTTTGCAAGAAATCAGCAAGTTTTATAAAAAATTTGAAGAAATTTCTTTAAAGAAATAAAAATTCAAAGAGATTTATTTAACAAAGTAAACAATGTCAAAATTTACAAATATAATTTCTAAGTGATCACTATTAGAAAAGACAGTAAATATATTCATTCCATTTAGTGTAGATGGGGCTCTCCAATGAGATTGACTCACTGCAACCTTAGATGTATCCCAAGCATTAGAGCCAAATCGTCCTTTGAGAGCATCTAAAGCAAAAGACGATTGTTGATGTACACAATAGATTCTAATCTCGCAAATTGTATCAGACCTGGTGCACAGACATTTCAATGCAATATAAATATATATGTATACAAGTTAAAGAAATTTGTTAGAAATTGTCACACATTCAACACAAAGTTATATCATTGAAGATCATTAATAAAAACTTGAAGATTTTAAGATACGACCAATATTTCAATGATACAAAACCAAGAATAAATATCAAATTCCAAAGAACTTGTTTCAACAATTGTCTATAGATATAAATGCGACAATTGCAATAAATTGTACATTGGTGAAACAGTACGATATTTCAGAAAGAGACTAAAAGAACATATCTTAGTGGACATTTAAACACAGAAGTCTACAAACACCCTCACGAATTTAAGAAAATGATTTGGCATTATAATAAGAACAAAGAACATTAATTAGCAGTAGCAATCATAATAAAAAAAGATCACATTCTTTGCCATTGTTTGCGCTTTTTCATTTCTTGAAATAACAAAATGCAGTGGTTTGAATATAATTACAGTAAACAAAAAGTATTCTGCGATCTTCAATAAAAATACTTATAACAACCTCAATGGCATTTCTAGTTATTTTTTATTATTAATATCATTAAAGAAAATACTGTTGAGTAGAATTGCCTATAGGTATATATATATATATATATATATATATAATGTATAGTTTTACACACCTTTAAATATATATATATATATATATTTGCAATATTTTTTTGTATGGCTTTTCTTTCCGCATGTTTGACATTTCAAGTCCTTTCTATTTATCCTTTTTACTGTTCCATCTTTAACTTTATTTTAATAATCTCGTCTTTTGGTTTTCCATTTCCATCTTTCTTCATTCCACCTGTCATTGTCGGTGTTATTACTTTTGTTATTGTTGACTTTTCATTAATTCAGGCATTATTCTCCATAGTAACCTGTATACTCAAACCTTTTCTTATCATCCTTTCTAAAGAATTGTCGGCATCACATTAAATTTCAAACTGTTGTCAAATCAGTTCTGGTAATCTCTTACAGATATGAGAAAGCAGGTCATATTTGGAGTATGTGCTCCCTCTGGAACTCAGTTTCAGTAGTCTTTCTACTTGCGACATGTAGTTACGCAGATCTTCCCTTTTATTCATTTTCAAACTATTTAATAACATCCAATACTGACTTTTGAAGCTTTTGTCATCGTAATACTGTTGGTATTCTCCTACTAGTTTTTTATAATCTATTTTGGTCTCCAGATCCAATACTAAATAATGCTAATATGCTGCCCCTCCCAAGTATAACAGAAATCTTGCCGCCACTTGCTTTTTGTATAACTTTTCTTTCTTTCATACTCATTTCGAACATCTGATTCCATTCTTTAAATGTTGGTGAGTAACTATCTACTGTCCCCGTAAATTTAGGCAGTATTGCTTTGCATGCTGGCTTGTCATTATCTTCCTCTTCCGACAATATTGTTTCTTTGTATATCGGTTTTGTTTCACTTGGGTTTTTACAGTTCTCCTTGACTTGTTTTGTTATGTTCACACCCAATTTCTCTACGAATTCGTCCTCTGTTTGACAGTCTTTGTACATTTCGGTGTGTGCTTCCTTCATTGGTTTACTTCCAATTAACTTTTCTGGCTCTTGTATTACTGTATTTTGCACTATTTTAACGTTTCCTTTTTCTTTATCTCTATTCTCTTTGTTTGTAAATGCTATTAGTCGAATTTCATCTTTCAAATTATCTATCTCAAGTTGTTTCGAGATATTATCTTCTCTTAGACTAACATTCTCCTCGTGCATTTGAGTCAACAATTGTTGCAACTTCTCACTTTGTGTTTTTATCTCTATTGGTTTCTACCAATTTTTCAATTTGTTTTTGAAATACATTTCTTTGCTCTGTTAGCCTTACACTAGTATCTTATGTAATCTCTTCAATGCGTTTATCTTGTTCAGCATTTGCCGTCTCTATCTTGAACATTCTTTGAGTTAGATTTTCTATCTGTACCATTAACTCTCGTCATTCATTGTTATTGTTTTCTATTATTTTCATCAATTCACTTATTGAAAACTCTGCACCCTCTTGCGCTTGTTGCAAAATTATTTCCATCAGGGAATTCTGACTTTCAGGGATGTATTTACATTGGCTGGGGTTATTTGACTTTGGGGTGTTCTCTGTGTTTTGGGTTTAGTCCTCTGCTTCTTACGTAAGTATACCATTTTCATGGTTACTAGAGTAACTGTTTCATGATACCCTTTACCATTTCTTGCTGTGCTTAGGGTTACTGCTGCTTGTCTTATATTCACTTGTATCACTTATTTTCTTTATGGTCGAGAAGAAACACCTATCTTGACTTGCTCATACATCATATAAGTAATACTTCTTATTCATAACATTCCATACTAGTTAACTATTTTCCACACCAATTGTATTTCCACTATATAGTTCTCTCCTTCACGCATGCTCTTTGTGTGCTTCCTTCATTGGTTTACTTCCAATTAACTTTTCTGGCTCTTGTATTACTGTATTTTGCACTATTTTAACGTTTCCTTTTTCTTTATCTCTATTCTCTTTGTTTGTAAATGCTATTAGTCGAATTTCATCTTTCAAATTATCTATCTCAAGTTGTTTCGAGATATTATCTTCTCTTAGACTAACATTCTCCTCGTGCATTTGAGTCAACAATTGTTGCAACTTCTCACTTTGTGTTTTTATCTCTATTGGTTTCTACCAATTTTTCAATTTGTTTTTGAAATACATTTCTTTGCTCTGTTAGCCTTACACTAGTATCTTATGTAATCTCTTCAATGCGTTTATCTTGTTCAGCATTTGCCGTCTCTATCTTGAACATTCTTTGAGTTAGATTTTCTATCTGTACCATTAACTCTCGTCATTCATTGTTATTGTTTTCTATTATTTTCATCAATTCACTTATTGAAAACTCTGCACCCTCTTGCGCTTGTTGCAAAATTATTTCCATCAGGGAATTCTGACTTTCAGGGATGTATTTACATTGGCTGGGGTTATTTGACTTTGGGGTGTTCTCTGTGTTTTGGGTTTAGTCCTCTGCTTCTTACGTAAGTATACCATTTTCATGGTTACTAGAGTAACTGTTTCATGATACCCTTTACCATTTCTTGCTGTGCTTAGGGTTACTGCTGCTTGTCTTATATTCACTTGTATCACTTATTTTCTTTATGGTCGAGAAGAAACACCTATCTTGACTTGCTCATACATCATATAAGTAATACTTCTTATTCATAACATTCCATACTAGTTAACTATTTTCCACACCAATTGTATTTCCACTATATAGTTCTCTCCTTCACGCATGCTCTTTGAGCGCCTGTCACGGTCGCCATGTAGAATCATGCCAATCCACTTTTCACACTGAATTCATAGTAACTTATTACTTTTCTTAGTGAATACGATAAGTAAGTTCGACAATCTCCTAATTCTCTCCTTCCAATTGAGTGTTGTGTTTGTTTTATTAACTTAACTTAATACACATTAGCCTCTCTAACTGTGCAACTCACCACAACTCATTTAGGTAAAAGGTGGAGTACGGAAGCCAGGATTGACACCCAAAGGTTTGCCATGCGGTTCCAGATACACATCAAGTAATCACAACTACAGATTGCTCTTCCTCTTTGCAGTGAAAACCATTGACGGAATTAGTGTGTGAATAGTGAACTCAGTGTGAGGGAATTTGTAACTACTTAAGAGTTTAGTGCATTGATTGTTTTTGTTATTATGACTTTGTAAATATGATCAATCACAGCAACCAAGATGCTTTAGCTTGTTATCAAGCCTTACATATAATAGCCCTACAGATATAATAATACATGATAGCTCTTTGTACATGTAAACAATCAATGCCGCCGGCAAGAAAACAAATGCGTAAGTCGGCCAAAGGTCTACACTAGGAAACAATGAGCAACATCACCAATTGTAAGATAACACCATAACTGACTGAAGTTCATTGATGGGGAAGTAATCATGTAGAACATAATCATTGTAATCATAATAACTGGCAAGCACCTAAGAATAGAAAAGCTATAACAGTGAAAAACCCCTATACCTATTTGTAACCTAAAAGCACTGAAAGGTAATTACAGCTGTCCCCTCACTGCTGTGGAATAGCTGATCGTGAGGCTGCTCCAGCATACCTTTAAATGGATGTGGGAACCACCATACAATTACCCCAGTGCTTGGACGTTTAGCTTTCCATAAAATAACCTGACAAGAGAAAAGTAAATCCAAACTAAATTCGTTCATCAGTAATTATATCATTTCTCACATATTGATAGCACTTCGTAGTAAATAAGCAAATACTCGACTAGTACCTGTTTAATCAATTCTTGTTTATGATTTTCTCTTGGTTTACAGTTCTGCTGTAATTAGAGTAATTAGAGTTAATTAGAGTATGCTGTTTGGCCATCTATTGTTTTGTCAAATACTGTCGAGCATAATTTAAATATAACTGCACAAAACAATTGACAAAATTAAATAATCAATCATATCATGTGTTTACATATTAATTATTATAATCATTATAATATTTTTAGTCTTTGTTTCATCCATTCTTTCTCTCATCTTGACCACACATGATATTTTGATGGATTATGTCACAATATATCATATAAAAATATATATCATATATCATATAAAATAAAGATTCTTTAAGATAAAACTTTATATTCTTTAAAGATCTGTAATTTCTTTAATTTTATACAAGAATTGCGTATCCTTAAAGACCTTGAAGTAAAAAATTACTTTTCTTTAAAGATCTTCCATTTCTTCAAAGATTTTAATGTAAATTGAAGTTTCTGCAAAGTATTTAA
The DNA here is from genome assembly GCA_900660155.1 of Hofstenia miamia. Lineage (NCBI taxonomy): Eukaryota > Metazoa > Xenacoelomorpha > Acoela > Hofsteniidae > Hofstenia > Hofstenia miamia. The sequence continues at coordinate 405,230 of CABFPE010000426.1, forward strand.
AGATTTTTCAACTAGGGACGTTTGTTGGACACAATTTCTAATGTTTTCATTTGTTTCTCATTAAAATTGTCAGTAAACAGTATTAATTCAATTAACCAATACTCGCAAAACTTTAAAGCTTTTCAACCACCTGATTATATTTGGCCAGATATTGATATCAAGTCGCCTTCACTACAATACACTCCATCAGTAGAAAATGCTCTCATGGTATTTCAGATGTCTTTTAGTTTACGCGACCATAAAGATTTTAGAAAAACGTTTTTTGTTGAAGAAAAAATTCCACCCATTAACGCTAAAGTTGCAATATGTATTTTAAGTATTTTTCTCACTAAAATTGAAACCATTTCATTGCCCAGCGATAAACAATTACAAATGAATTAACCAGAGAATACCAGTTTGAAATAACTATCGCTCCAATTACACCTAAAACGAAAAACTGGTTATTACATCACTTACCTATTGAAACATCGCCATTAAAATCAGAAGTTAAAATTAATAGAGTTAAAAAATCTACTAAAGAGATTACCAATAACTATAAAAGAAAATTTGCTGATTCTCATAATGCTTTACTGTTTAAATGGCTCACAAAACATTACAGCAGTTGCAGTTTTCAAAAAGACTTCCACATGAAGGAAAGCATGCTAAAGGACGGTGTACTAACCAATATCCTTGTAACAGAGAAAATAATACGCACCACGCATGATTTGGCAGACGAAGAAAAAATGTTAACACAATCTGCATTAACTTTATCTCCTCAAATTCATAATAAAATCGAACGTGTAAATCGCGAAAAAAATTGGCATCATCGATCCACAAGTCGAATATGAATGGATTGAATCCCCAAATGAAAGTTTTATAATGCAATTATCTCCTCCATTGTCGCCTCAAATACCGATACTACCTCTATGTTTTGGAAAAACTAAAGAAACCAAAAGCGAAAGTTTAAAAACATTATTTATTACTGAACAATTCACACAAAAAGAAATGTATGATATTCTAAAAAATGGAGAATTAACCGCAATAGACGTCGAATGTGTACCAGCCAAAATCTTCATTCTTAGAGTTCACAGAGATTCATTAGAAAAATGTGGATTAGCTGAAACTTTTTGGAAAATGTTGTCACAATGCAACACAATTACCCAATACCCTACGGCATTGCTAAAACAACTTCTGATTCCCTTAATGATATTGATAAATTTAATACAATTTTCACTTCTGTATTCCACCCAATATAGATACGTACCATTATTATTCAATCCTGGAAAGGAAAAAAGAATGTAAGAAATGAAGTAAAAATAAAAGTATGTGATAACTATCACAACAATCTTCACACCTTTCAGAACTTTATGAAGACTCCTTTATACAAAAAATCACTTGAAAAACTGAAAATCCACGATAACGAAAAAAGGATGTTTATAGATTCAAAACATCCACTTTTACATGTTTTCAAAAACGGTAAACCAATACATCTACAAGGATTACAAATTCTATAATGTAGCCAATAGACTCGAAACTAAAGTTTTACTACGATGTGGAAAACATTCTTTAAATGATATTAATATAGATGACATACACAACAATATATCCATGTTTTATAAAGATATCAAAGTGAATTGTAACTTAGTTCACACTTTTCAAGAAATATGTCCGGAAGTCGTAATAGATGAAACAAGTGCTCACACTTCAGATTTTGACGCTAAATTGACTTTACTAATTACAAGAAAGAGTTTATTTTTATTTAAAAAAATTCATGCATTGCTTAGTGACAAGATTAATGATATTCAACAATCAACTGTTATTTCCAATTCTTTTCAAGATATTAGATGGATAAACATTAAGAACCGACACTACTAAAATTTTTAGTCTTTTGACTAATAGTCATTTTCAAATAGAACAATTTCTATTTCATAATTTGAATAATCGTAAACCGCAAAAGTCACTTTTTGGGGGAGCCACATGGTTAGTCTTTTGACTATAGTCACAAAAGTTTTTTTGACTATAGTCAAAAGACTAATCGTGTGGCACCCCCTTAATTGACACAACCTTTGCTAAGACCAGAATCAAAAGCAGGTTATTATAAACTTGGCGAACCACCAGCAGGTTTCACACAGTCCTATGGCCATATGATAGAGCTGTGTGGTTACAAATTTAACCACTGTGACGGTAAAAATGTTTACAAGTTGGCCATTAAGTTCATAACTGAAAATGGCTAAGA
>CABFPE010000426.1:457259-469465 GCA_900660155.1 Hofstenia miamia
TAGTAGCCTCTCTACTTGAGACATGTAATTTTGTAAGTCATCTCTAGTGTTCATTTTCATTCCATTTAACAACATCTGATATTGACTTTTAAAGCTCTCATCATCATAGTACTGTTGGTATTCCCCTACTAACTTTTTGTAGTCCATTTTTGTCTGGGTATCCAGTACTAAGTAATGCTGATACGCTGCACCAGTTAAGTATAACGGGAATCTTGCCGCCACTCTCTGTTGCATTACTTTCTTCTCTTTCATACTCATTTCAAAAATCTCCAGCCATTCATTAAATGTAGTTGAATAATTATTGACTCTTCCCATAAATTTCAGTAACACTGCTTTACATAACAACGTGTCATTATCATCCTCCTTTGATAATATTGTATTTTGAAATACTGGTTTATTCTCAATCAGTTTTTCACAATTCTTTTTTACTTGTTTTGTCACATTCTCCACTAATTTCTTTACGAATTCTTCTTCATTTTGTGCGGCTTTGTAATCTTCTATTGTCAATTCTCCCTGTGGTACTGCTGTATTTAATTCATGTGGTTTTTCTACTACCACATTTTCTATTGTCTTCACTTCACTTTTCTTCAATTTGATTAATCTCAATTCGTCTTTCAGATTATCGATTTCTAATTGTTTCACTATGTTTTCCTCCCGTAAATTTACATTTTCTTCATGTAATTCTGTTATCATCTTCTGTAGACGATCGCTTTGTAGTTTTATTTCCTTATTTACCTCTGTTAGCTGTTCAATTTGGTTTTGAAACAAATTTCTCTGTTCTGTTAATCAAAGACTTGTGTCTTCCTTGATTTCGTCTATCAGCCTTTCTTTCTCAGCATGTTTCATTTCAACTTCTCTCACTCTTTCTATTAATTTTTTGATCTGCTTTGTCAATTGTTGTCTTTCCTTCATGTTATTTTCAATGACTTCCATCAATTGAATTGTAGTAAGATCATTAGTTATTTCTGCCGGTTGCAGTATTTGTTCTGTTGGGGATTGTTTGCTTTCAGCTNTGGATTGCCGTGAGATCATTAGTTAGTTCTGCTGGTTGCAGTATTTGTTCTGTTGGGGATTGTTCGCTTTCAGCTAGGGACACATTTACTTCTGGGTTTTTGGGTGCATTCCTCATCTGAGGAGTTTTTTGCATTCTGCTTTAGTTTTCGTCTTTTTCTTTGAGTGAACCATTTTTTCTTCTTTTTGCTTTGAGTATTCTTCTGGTTGGTCACTTCTTCCGTTATGTGCTCTGGTAAGGTATTAAGTGTTCATTTCCTCTTTTCCTTTTCTAGGTATCACTGCTGATTTCTTTCCACTAATTCCCATTTTCCAATTTTCTTTTTCCGGTTTTCCTCCAATTCAAGCAATTCAAGAAGAAAGAACTATCTTAACCCAAACTTTCTTTGTGCTGTTGGGCGCCTGTCATGGTCGCCATGTAGAATCTTGCCAACCTTCATACCAGTAAATCTTAGCTTAATTTAGGGGCTGCTGTGACAATTGGTTCCTCCTTAAATAGTATGGTAGGTGACAGATCCCAATTTCCATCTCTCTTCTTTTAGTTCTATTGTTTAGTTGTTGGTTAATTAAATTATTATCTAATCAACTGGCATTGACAAGAGACTAACAACTATCCTTTTAGACACAAGACACGAGACAGAGTGTACAGAGTACAGGGTAAACTACCCGACCTGCAACAAAGCACAACACAAAAGAGGAATCGAAGAATTATGCTACAACGAGTATTTCCATCTGATACTGAAACATCAATAGAGACACCAACCACAATTCCGATGACTCAGTGCAGTGAAATAGTGTGCATGTATATGATAGTGATAATGTGTGATACCTTACTAATTTAATGCATTGATTGTTCTTGTTATTGACTAATTTGTCTACTAAGGAAATCTTGCAACTGGAATGAATTAGCTTGTTATGATTTTTTACATATAATATCCCTACATATAAATAGTTACATGTTAATCAATACGGTTGCCACAAAAATGATGAATTGGTAGTCTGTTGGTCCACTAGTAATCCTATGTAATAAATCCTGTACAAGATAACACAAACTGATTTCGTAATATCCTAATAGGGCTGGATGTAATAGCATAATGTAATAAATACAGTAGTATGAACAACGAATGATAGGAAAGCTAATACGAGTAAAAATCCCTATCCTTATACCTAACCTATGAGCATCTTGGGTAAGCACTGGCTATACATGATGCACCCATTAACTGGAGTTGTGAACCACCATCTAGAATACCCGAGAGCTCGAACGCTTAGCTTTCCATTGTATTAAATGAAATAACCTGATACAAAAAACGTAAAGTAAATCCAGTAAATTCAATTAATCACCAAAATGATCAATTACACAATTTTTATAGTGAAAAGTTAACAAACAATCAAAAATTTGACTGGTACCTGCTAATTTCAGTTGTTGACAATTTCAAACTCTTTAATTTTCGTTTGTCTGCTGATGACACACTTCTGCCTTAATTAGCATTTGTGATTTAGGTCTAGTGCCTTTTTGCCTAATGAATTAATATCAAAAATTACTGAACTATAAATTTACAAATAATTAATTAATCATAATCATATGTTTTTACAATTATTATTTTATTTTACTATTCATTCTTAGTTTCTTCTTCTTTTTTCTTAATTTGACCAAATATGATTAGATTACATTACAATATGTACCGCCATTCACAATCTAGAAGATCCTGTAAGTCCAGTGAAAGTACCAACAGTCACCGAGAATTCTCATCCGCACCTCAATCAACAAGAGAGAAAGTCATTGGCCTCTTTACTTTATAGTAAGCATGATGCGTTTAATTACGGTACAATTAGCGTTGGTCAAGCATTAGGCAAGGAGCACATAATTGAATTGAAGCATGATCGACCAATTAGGTTACCAGTACACCATGTACCAGAAAATTTGAAACCCAAGTATGAGAAGATCTTGAGTGATTTGATTGAAAGTGGAATAATATAAGGAAGTAACAGCCCTTATGCTGCTCCCACTGTGTTCATTCGACAAGGCAAGAAGTATCAGCTGTGTATCAACTTTCGTAAGCTGAATGATATAACAATTAAGGNTTATAGTGAAACATTAACAAACAATCAAATATTTGACTAGTACCTGCTATTTTCAGTTGTTGACAATTTCAAACTCTTTAATTTTTGTTCATCTGCTGATGACGCACTTCTGCCTTAATTAGCATTTGCTATTTAGGTCTAGTGCCTTTTTGCCAAATAAATTAATATAAAAAATTACTACACTATAAATTTACAAATAGTTAATTAATCATAATCATATGTTTGTACAATTAATATTTTATTTTAATATTCAGTCTTAGTTTCTTCTTCTTTTTCTCTTTATTTGACCACATATGATTAGATTACATTACACTAATGATGAAAGAATGAAAGGTGAGCAAAGATGCCCTAGCAGTGAGACTACCACTATACCTATCCAGAGTGGCATACCAGCACTACCTGATTCTAGATGCTGAAATGAAAAGCAAATACAAAGAACTCACAGGAGATTTTATTGAGTACTACAGAAACAAGAGCTTTAAAAACCAATATAGATTAATTCTAAATGGGATGAAAATGAAAAAATTCAATGCTATCTTAAACTACATGTCACAAGTTCAAAGACTCCTCACATTCAGTTCAACAGGAGGACACTACTCAAAATATGACCTCTTCTCACACATGATGAAAGGTCTCCCAGAAAAAGTAAAGCAACAATTTGAAATAAAATGCAATGTTGATGACAGCATGGAGACAATGAAAAGAAAAGCAGTTGACATCCAAGTCATGTTAGAAAATAATTCCAGAATATATGAAAAAGCCTCATGGAATAGACAAACACCTAACACAACAAGTTGGAGATTGAGAGAGCAAACCCAACAAAAATCACACAAAACTAATGAAGCCAAAAAAGGAGAAAAAATAATAAAAATAAAGACAAAAGATGGACAAATAAAGAAACTGAAAGAGAAAAACATTTGTTGCCTCAACTGTGGTCTAAAAGGGCACAGGAAAGATAGATGCAAGAAGCAAATCAACATAATAGAGTATGGCAACATCTATTATGATGACAGTCCTAATTGAATCAGGAGATGAAACATTCTCAGGAACTGAAGGAGAAGAAATGACCAAGGAGTTGGAAAACTATTAGGAGCACTGTCTCAGAAAAACCAAGCACCACTATTGATACTAACAGATCTCAAAAACATAAACACAATCACAGTTGTGATAAATGGAATGATGACCAAATCAACTATCAATACAGGTGCTGTAAAATCAATAATAGCAGACAAATGCACAATGAAACTAGGATTTGGGAGAAACAATCTAAAGAAATCTCTAAACAGATTGATTAATGCATCAGGTGAATACATTGATACAAAAGGGACATTAGAAAAAGTACAAATTTGAATTTCCAACAACACATTCAAACAATCCTTAATGGTTGTCAACAAGAGGAGGAAATTGAGATCAAAGAACAAGAAAACCAAAATAATACTGTTCAAACACATGGAAGACATCAAACTTCCACCATACCAATGGAGGATAAATACAATCAGAAGAAGACTATTACAAACACTTAGAAGAAGATGAGAGAGAGAAATTACAGCAATTACTAATGAAACATAATGGAATATTCAACTTTGGAGAGATTAGCATGGGACAGGTGATTGGAGAAACTCACAAGATCATAACAACAACTGACAAACCAATAAAACTGCCAGTGCAGAGTACCCAAACAATTGAAAGACAAGTATAATAAGATTTTGAACAAGCTCATAGATAACAAAATCATACAACTGAGTGAAAGTCCATATGCATCCACCACAGTGTTTGTAAAGCAGGGAAAGAAACATAGACTTCTGAAAATTAAATGAAATCACAAAACAGAGTTCATACACATTAACTAGAATTGAAGGCATGCTATATGAAGCAAGCAAACATAAGCCCTTCACAGTAATAGACCATACTGGCAGGTGCAAATGGAACCAAAAGACATAGAGAAAACAGTTTTTATAACACCATACAGACTCTATGAGTGGATTGACATGGAAGATTGAGGAAGGAATAAATGCCTATATTGATGACATTATAATAATAAGTGATACAGTGGAAGAACACCTAGATAAGTTAGACAGAACTCTGAAGATACAAAAGAAGTGGGGCTCAGAGTAAGTGGGAACAAATGTGATATATTAAAAGAAAAAGTGGTATTCCTTGGAAGAATAATATTAAAATGTTCAGATAAGCATGAAAGATAATGCATGTGAGATGATAAGGAAAATCAAAAAACCTAACAATAGAAAAGACTTACAAAGAATTGTGGGATTATTCAATTACTATGGTACATTCCTGTCTCTTATACACATCAAAACTGTAAAAATGACAAATTTGATAAAGAAATCAATACCCTTTGAGTGGACATGGGAACAGCAAGAGGAGCTTTATAACATAAAACATGAACTGTCAAAATTGCCTTCTCTAAACACACAAGATTACTCAAAAGAATTTATTCTAGACTGTGATGTGATAAATAAATGCACTACTTCTCTCTTGAACAATAAAAAACATTTTGCCACACAAGGAGCACCTTTAGAAGAAATAATTGCAACAAAACTAAACAAAGTGGTACACATAGATCTTGAAGGCCCACAGTTTGAGAGTGCACTGTTCCAAGAATTAGCAAAGTTATTAGAAATTGTAAGCAAACACACAACAGCATATCACCCTCAAGCTAATCAAGCAGTTGAGAAAGTTAACAGAACATTAATAAAACTGATCAGGGTAGCCACATCAAGAATAGGTGGTAGTAAATTGAGAGAAGTAATACAGATGACAGAATATTTTTACAACACTTCTGTACACTCAACTACAAAAATCACTCCATTTAATGCAATGTATGGCAGAGAAGCTGCAACAACATTATCTATGCAATTTGCAGAATACTCTGATAAAATGGACAATCAATTTGTGAGACAGTTGAAAGATAGATTCACAGCCATCTATAAAACAATGTGCCATAATATAAAGAAGTCAGCAACTAGACAACAGAGAAATTATAGTAAAAAAATTTACAGACACATGTACAAGGTAGGAGATAAGGTATATGCATTTACACCTATTAAAGTGGCTGATGTAAATCAAGTACAGAAATTAAAAACCATATGGTAAGGTCCATACATAATCAAAAAAGTGTTAAACAATAACGAGTGTGTATTAAATAACAACAAGATGCTACACTTTTAAAACCTGAAAAGAGCAATAATGGATATTGAGGGAGCAATCCTAGATTACAAAGCAGAATTCAAATTGTTATGAAATCAGGGTGAAAATACATATGAAATGGATGAATTAGATAGTCTGCCAGAGGAGAAATTTGATGAAGAATTTAGGCACAACATCACTGATGATAATATAGAACCAAGAGTTATGCCTCAGAGGGCAGCAAAACAAAATATAAATTATAACCCTGAAACATGAGACGTAAACTTACTAACTCAGTTTAGGAATTTTGAACAGCAGAATGAGTGATCAATCATTAAAGAAAAGAATGATGCAGTGCAAATCAAACCCCAGAAAGCAAGTGAAGAGAGTGAAGACAAACAGATTGAGGGACATGGAGAACACATGCTTAGTAGTCCTCACTGCTTATTAAAGGGCATGACAACAAAAAGCAGAGAAGCTTCAATATCACTTAGTAGTAATCACCACCAATTAAAGGGCATGGTGACAAACAGCAACAGAACTAATGTACTGAGTAGTCTACACCACCAATTAAAGGGCACACCAATGAAAAGTAAGAAAAGCAAATGAAGTCCCAACTTTCCTTCAAGTACTCCACACTGCCAATTAAAGGGCCAGTGGACAAAAGAGTTACCACAGGAAGGTGTAAGCAGTTCTAAATCCACAGCCAGTCAAATGCCAATGGAGACTCTGGAAGAGAACTGACCAAAAGGGGACCAACTGGAGGCCATCAGTAGTGGTTTGGAAATGGAATGTGAACCAAGCACAAGTGCAAGAAGACCTCTTGTACTCACTCAGGATATGCTACATGCCCCTCACAGAAAAGCTACTCTACTTCAGAGAGAACTATGTGATCATTCAAATGAAACAAATGTATGTCAACAATTGATGGAGAGAAGCTACATCTATATTTCATAGCAAAAACAAAAATGAAATATAATTCATATGAAAGCTGTTGCCAGAAACCCAGAGTTGCATATGAAAACAAAAAAAATTGATTAAATGAATTTACTGCTAGTGCTAGATAAGGAAAACTGGCCAATTGTGAATACAATCATAAGCTACCCTGAAAGGATGAATAAAACCTTGGAATGCCCATATTATAGAAGTACAGTACACATAGTGTTCAATGATAATCTGACATATACCAAAGTTCAAAGCATCATGAACAACAAAAAAAGGACAGCAAACATCAAGCAGATCAACATTGATAAAGACAATTTGACTCTAATATACATAATTAAAGACAAAGAATATAATCAAAAACTTGAAAAACAATTGCAGAACACACTACAAACAGCAGAACAAGCAAGGAAGCAGATAGTAATAATAACTATTACCACAGATGAGCAGATACCACAGTTCCTAAGGAATATGTGCATGCAAGTCCAAAACGTCTTCCCCAAAGAAAGAGAACCAGATGAATTGACAATTTAACAACTGATTAAATTCGATTGATAGCTCGACTATTGGGTGCAGATGTACAGGTTAATGGTTGAACCGTGGATTGCTGTTGAACTATACCAAACTTGGAGAAGTTAAAACAACTTCATATAAAGTGCAGTCTAAACCAGAGGCAAGAACATCTGAAACAGATTCAAGAGATATGGAGGAATATGAAAATCACCAAAACTCCAGAGGAATACATATTGAAGCACCTGTGAAAAAATATCATAAGTCTGCAGAAGTCACACTCCAAGAAATTAATAGGGTTTATGAACTAAACAGTAAAAATGACTTTAAAAGATACATGTTTGAAGAAATTAATGCACTGGAAATAAGATATCAAACAATGATATGGCTGTTAGTGAAATAACTAACAGAGGATGAAAATTTGAAATTACCAATCTCAAGACAATTAAGAATGCAACTAAGCAAACAAAAATGCTATGAGATAGCTTTCTCACCAATCAATATGACTACGAAAAATTGGCTGCTGAAAGGAGTTACAGAAAAATTAGTGTCACCAGAAAAGCAAACCATTGAGAAAAACTTAGTAAGAATCATCACTGAAGAAAATCTAATGTGTAAAATAACAATGGTTACAATAGCCAATAGAATGGGCCTATGTCCAAATGAAATATCACTATTTGAAGAAACAACAAAAAATACATTTGGGGAGCTACATCAGAGACAAAACTACTACAGCTCAAGGAACAACCCTGGATAACAATGTGAAAACTTGTAAAGAGAAGAATAAGCAATACAGTTGAAGTACTGCAAACCATAAATGACAAAAACATATGTCAGATAATGGCAACTCAATCAGAAAGATTCATGTACAAGACACCAAAATGCTCCTTCATAAGATCATAAAGAAGGCTGAAGAAATGTCAAAAGCAGGAATAAGCAAGCTGGTAGAAGTTCTCAAGATGATGACAAAGAAACAATCCAAAATAATGTTAGAAGATGAACTACCCCGCAATGATTGGAATGGCTATGGCACCAATGACATCAGGAAATTACGGAAAAATCAAAGAAAATGTGGAAACAAAAATCCTCAAATGCACACTGCTGAAAACAGTCTCCATTCCAATGCTACTACCAAGATAGCATCTACCAAAAGACAGAAGAGTTGCCAAGGGATACATACATGAAGTCAAAACATATACAAACACTAAAATAATCACATCAGACGTGTACAAGAAAACCAAAGCAATAATGCTAGCAGGAAATAACAGAGAGCACATCTACATCAAAGGAAAAATCAGGAAGGGAGCTGATACATAAACAATTAGAAGAAATGCAAAAAGAGGTAGAGAAAAGATCTCTTAAAACTATAATGCTATTCTCAGGTGTTAATGACCTAGTGTGGTTGGACATATGGAACAGAGAATATAGATTTTACAATGTATCAAAAAGAATAGAGGTAATTATGATGATAAGGATGGACAAAAATGACCCAATGAAATAACTGAGGATGATATATGCAACAACATCAGCTTTTTCTATAAAGATGTTGAGAACACAAAAAGTCTATTAACTGCATTCAAATTATTTTATCCAAAAAGCAACCTGAAAAAAGAACTAGCTCACACAAGTAGGGCAGATGAACTTATGACTTTAATGATCAGCTTGAAGGGATTGCAGCTATACAGAAAATTCTACCCAATATTCACAAAGAAAATCAAGAAACCACTACAAATAACATAATTACGGAATTGATATTAACAATGAACATAATCAAGTATGCAGATACTGTGACTACAGAGAAGGAAGCAGTGTTAAAATTTATGAAACAACTGGAATTCTCAATTATTACCTGGGAAGAAGAGAAAGCAGAAATCCTGATCAAACAAGCTGACACAATAGTTCAAGGAGAGAAGGTGACTCTAAAATTAATGCAAGCTGAGGGAGGTGTGTAGCATAATCCCAGGAAATAGAAACAAAGAAAGAAGAAAGAAAAAACAACATAAAACTCTATTCAAAAACTTGTTTCAATTTAATGGAATTAGCATTACGTGATTTGACAAATTGTAAAAGCAATTATTGGTTGCATCAAATTTTACAAAACACTTGTGGATGATAAGCTCCGCATTAATTTTAGCTTAGCCATGTGCGTCATTCAGAACTTTATTATGTGGACAAAAATCAATTAGTGACTGGTACTTGTTTAATCAGTAAATATGTTTAACTTTATTTGATATAAATATGAACAAAGCAGTGAAAAATTGATGGAATATTAATTCTTAGTAGTTTACTTTATCTTCTTTTTTGTTTGATTAATTTATTAACAATGTGCAGCTAAGCATTTCTTGGGTGTAGCAATTGAGAGCTGTTGTGAGGGATTATTAAGAGATGTTAGCCTCAAGAACTGCAACCAATTAAATCAAGAATAGGTATAGGAAGGTTTTTCTCATGTTTAGCTGGCTACCATTTGTTCGTATTACATGTAGTAATAAATTCGTGAAAGGCTGTTAGGCACACTAGGTATGTTCGTTATTTATTAGATATACTGGTGGGGAATGAGTGGCATGGGAGCCACCATATTAATTGTATACTGACTATATGTAGGTTAGAAGCTGCTTTAGTTTGTAGTTATCTTTTTATCATGTCCACAGCTAGGGGTAGTGTTGTGTCTTTTTATCATCAGTCCTTATTGTATTATATCTTTTAACTAAATGTAGGAAGCTTCTCTATTTATATTTTAACCATTTTTATTTTGTTGAATAGCAGCTAGTGTCATTTTGCTATCTATCAGTTTGCTTATGTATTATGGTAACACACATTGAGAATGAGATTTAAGTCGATTAGTGACTGGTATTTTATTACATGATAAGTAAGGCACACTTAACAAAACTCTTTCAATGAGATTGAGCTGAGTTGCCAGAGGATGGAAGGATGTGGATAAATGGATGGTTTGAAACTGTTGGTGAACTGTCTTTGTGATATGGCTTTGGGTAAGTGTGTCCATCAGACTCTATACTGTGATCACTTTCATTGGAGCTGCCTAACTAGTAGTGTTAGATTGTTATACTATCTTTGGAGTAGTAATTAAAGTTATCTCTCTAGTTATACAATTACTGAAAGAACAGATAGAGTTGAAGTATACATTACCCCGCATGTTAGAATCTGTAGGCGCTGTATTTAAATTGTAAATTGCTAATATACACATTGTTTTACATACATATAAAATATCATCACTTTTATGATTAGAGTTCAAAACTGAAACAAAGTGTGAATTAGTATTTTCAAATGCGAATTTTAGCCGGTATTTTGGCAGTGAAACAAAATCTTTGGCCGCAGCTGGCCATTAGCCGTGGCTCTTTGGCCGTAGAGTAAGTCAGAGAGACAATGACAATGTAGAAAAAACACATACTAAGTCTATCCATTCTGAAAACTGTTGCTCAACAATTTCTTGCTGTTTCCGAGTCTTCAACCTCAATAGAACAACTAACTAAACTAAGAAACAAAGAGCAGCCAGCAGTTCTACAAGCAATCAGTTACTGTCTATATGAATTATCTCTTAAAGATCTTATTTAAAAAGAGAAAATTGAGGAAAATAACGTCAAACTTAACTTCTTAGTTGCTGAGGACTATGATTTCGATAGTGATTAGTCATTTCTAAAACATTTTCTGAATAAACTTTTCTTTATTTTCATTTAATTATTTCCTATTTAATTTTTATTTTAAATTTTAACACTACACAACATGTTGTTTTGTGCCACATAACAGCGTAATTTTTCACTCAACAAACAATGGCAAGCTTGACAATTTATTTACCCGTCTCACAAGCAGTCAAGAAAATTGTGGTTAAAGAAAATCAAACAATGCTTGATGTTTTATTTGCTTTAACATTAAAGGGTTTCCGTCGTTTGTTTAACCGCATTTATTGATTACGCATGCTAAGGCACTTCAAACCAAAATCAATTACTCTTCATAAAATAGGGATTGTGTGACGCGAAATTATGCTGTACGCAAAACAGGTGGTATTCTATTTTACTGTCATGGAAATGGACAGCAAAATACAATCAAAAATATAATATCATATAATTATGGAGGTCTATGGTTTTGGTTTGTTTGTCTGTTTGTCTGTTAGCAACTTTCGGAAAAAGTAATAGATCGATTGACTTCAAAGAGGTGCGTCTATGCCCAAGAAGGAATCAATTAAATTTTAGAGCCGATCCGGGGGACACAAACTGCGTGGCGGAGGTGTGCGCTCCCCGAGTGCTTTTCTAGTTTCTCATGTATTAACCGTTAGCATATAAAACATTAAATTAAATATGTTAAGAGCATTTAAAATTATATTAAGTGGATAGAAATTTTGAGTTAGTTTCAAGATGCATGCCTTATATTACAAACACACTTTAAAGATAGAAAAATCAATGTCATTACCACTAACAAAGATGGACGTCTTTGAAAGCTTACAAAGAGAAAATTTATAGTCATTTTTAGAATCAATTTGAATAAAGGAAACTCTTTTAATGGGC
>CABFPE010000426.1:470880-483551 GCA_900660155.1 Hofstenia miamia
AACGAATTCTTCAAAACTTGTAAAATCACTTCTTATGACAAATACCTTTGAATTACTGTAATTTGCATGTGGATGTAATAAAACATATACTTTACCAGTTGTATTAATTGAAATAAGACTTCTGTAAAGCTCATGGCATCTTATATAAAAATATATTTTTTTTACGCCATCATTGGAAATTTGTATTAGTTCTGGCCATGTATCTGTTGTTTTCAAAACATATAGAGATTCATTGACTGAATTAAATAGAATATCTAAGATATACAGCTTAGTCGTATGAATCCGGTAGATGTCCATGTTAGAATAGCAAGGCGAAAGATGTTTTAAAATATAGCTTAAGCTACACTTTTGAAAAGACTTCTTTTCTATTATATACAAAGATGATTTGAATGTCTTGAAAAACATCATATCGCTTTTGAAGTTATATTCAAATAATGAATCGCCAGTTTCCAAATCAAAACATTTGAAGCAACCATTTTGATAGACCATGAATGTATTATATGTAGGAAACTCTATGCCATAATCCACATCATTAATTGTATGTAAAATAGTTTCCTCATTAAAAGAGAATATGAAAGCTTGATTATTTGTATTTAAAATAGTTTTCTCATTAAAAAAGAATATGAAATCTTGACGAATTTCATTAAGAAATGCGATGTGTGAGGTGTCCAAGTGCACTGTCATTCTTGTTACACCCCTGGGAACTTTGAAAGGAGATTTGATATTCGATTGTGTCGTCGTGTTATGTTTAACTACTTTGCCATTTCTTAATAATAAGTATATATAGGTTTTGCAAGGACTGGATGAAATTATTTGACATTCTTCTAAATCAATTGTGACCTCATTGTATTCACTGACATATTCTAAGTGCATAGAATACATAAGAAGTTTATTATTATATAGCATAATAATATATCCATTTTGCAATAAACATAATTTGCTTCCTTCAATTGGGGGTTTGCCGTAATTAATTTTCATTTCAATAGAGCATCCATTATTAACACAGTGTAAAATATAATACTCATCTTTCTTCATTTATATGTATAAAAACCCGTTTTCTGTATTTTCCAAAATGTCAATAATCTGGGAATCATAATCTCCAAATTTCTCACATGTCAATTCACAAGTTTCTTCAGAAAATGAATATCGGAAATTGCTTTCATTTATAAAAGCAAAGCCACATTTTAATAAAACTTTTGAAATTGAGCATTCATTTGAAGTAACAACCGCTGAATTTGAACATTTTGCTAAGGAAATTTGATTTTCGACTTCTAAAGTTTCTTCATGAATATTGCCATGAAATATACAATGTTTAATATTTGAAGTTTCAGGTTCGTAATCAAGAAGGCTAAACATTTTAACATTTTGATTTGAAGCAGCAATTAGAATGTGCTCATTTAGAAAAGAAATGCCCAAATAATACTCATTATTCCAGCCAAGTGAGTGCAAAATTTCTCCACTTGAAAAAGACACTAAAAATATTTTCTTTAAAAAATATCCACTGAATGCAATCTGATCAACGTTAGAATTGACAGCCATGAAATCGGCTTCCTCTGGTAAAGAAATCAAAGTTTGCTTAAATTTTTTTTTTCTTAAGTTATATCTATAAATGATATTATTCTTTGAGTACAAATAAATGAGTGTTTTGCATTGACTGGAACATATGATTTTTAAGTCTTTCACATTATAGGGAAATAAAATGTCTTCTGAAGATTCCATGTTATAATTTACTAGAATTAATCCATCAGCAATAGAATTTAGACCATATTTCAAACAGAGAAGACTTTTATTAGGAAGAAATGCAAGGTAATTTCTGTTATAAAAATACTGGCAATTTGTAAGAGTAAATTCCTCAATGCCATTCTGAACAATTTTTATTAAAGATGCTTCATAAGGTTTAGAAATCAATGCAAATAAAATTTTTCTATCCACATCCACCGCAATATCCACAATATTAGCATTTTTATGTAAAATAGAACATTTATCAATAGCCATTTGATTATAGTGATATTTTAATTTAGTGCAATTACGAAAGCTTTTGTTGCAAATTAAGCATTCCATTGTGTAGTTGGAGTTCTAAATATAGCTAATTATTACAGTAAATAAATTTTATCTAAAAAAAACTTGTAAAATTTTTGTTAGCAATTTTTTCGTACACATTTCAAAGAGGATTTATTATGAAGTGGTGATGTTGAATCACTACTAGCGTTATTTCCTTCAGCTACATCTAATTCTTACTTAAAATTCATAAATATATAACATAACATGACACAAAATTTGTTGATTACACTCAATGTAGAAGCTTCAGTTACTATCAGATTCACTTGATTGAAAATCACCTTAACACAGTGTAAGCATTTTTAGACACTTTATTAATGTGATTCATGGAGGTTTACAGAAACAATATTTCATTATTTTGCAATAACGTGACACTTGTAATTTTTCTTAAAAGGAAAATCATGCTTTTACTATATGTAATATATATGATAAAATACAACTTCATATTTTCCAGAATTTAATAATTTTGATTATCTTTTGTAAATCTCAATATGTTCTTAGGCTTTTTAGGATGACTATTCTAGATTTATTTAAGTGAAAGGGAGAGATCCTAACACAATTCTGTATTATAACTAAAGTTTTCTAGAAATTAAAAAAAAAAATTTCCACCTTACATTTGAAATTTTTCAATATCTAATTTCGTTTCTTTGTAACATTTAGTAATTGCAATTTATCGAGAACAAAACAAAGAGGAGATCTTAGGCTAAGGATTATTACCATATGAATGTTCTCCATCACTATTTACAATTTTGTGTTGCAGTTGCTGAATGTCTATTTCAATTTTCCTATATTTTTAAATTAGCGTGGAATTTTAGCCAAATGAATTACAAAATTGATCTTTGGACAATCTATATAGTTAGAAATATCGCTCCTGAGATCAATTTCCTGCTACGCCAGTGGATCAACTCCAATTAGATTTTGATAGTTCTTCAGAAATATGGGCTTCCAAAATATTGATTGACGAGTTCATATGCTTTTTTTATATCACTTAGAAATGTTTGATAGAAACTAAAAGTGGATTTCCAAAATTTATTTTTACTTTTTGTATTATTAAAAAAATTTTTTTAAATGTAATAGTGTCACTTAACATTGCTGACATAGATGTAGTCATATGCATAACTTAGATGATCTATTTTTAAAAAATCGATATTTAAATCTAAAAGAAATCAGCGAATAATTCATTTATATATAAAAGTATAGCGTTATTGTAAATGTACAATCTAAAATAAGACGCAATAAAATATGGTGTTAACAATAATATCATCATTGGACTACAAAAACTAATGAAAAATATCGTTCAAATTTCAGAAAGGCAAATATTGTTTTAGTTACAAAGTTAACGTTTATCATGATTTTGGAGTATATTTAGTTATTTATACATGAATATATCTATTTTAATCAAGAACATCATGGTCATAAGCTATGTTTATCCAGAAATAGCTACATTAAGAATATAAAAATTTACAACTGAAATTTACAATATTTACACTTAATATGTTTAATACTGTCTTGCCTTGTATTTGCTTTTTGTAAAGACCTAATATACAGGGTGGGGCGTAAATTTGCAAGCAAAATTTCAAACAAATATTTTTTTAAAAAAAGTTCCTAAGTAAGTGATTGGGTTCAAAGTATAGCCGGTCTAATGATAAAATGATATAATGCAATAGAAAGGAAACCAGAAGGAATCCAAGAAGGTAAATGTACTATTTGGCCAAACAAGCTGGCGTGAGTCTTAGACCGATCAGACGAGTTGTCAATTAAGACATAAAGATGTCCTCTTTCACCATCCAAAAAGACAGACTTTTTCAACAGCTGTAAAGAAAAAATGATTGTAGAGATGTAAAAGTCATCTGAGAGAGCTGAAGTCTTTCACGGCCAGTGAGTTTGTTTGGTCTGACGAGAAAATTTTCAAAGTAGAAATGGCTCACAATCAGAGAAATGACAGATTAATCGGAAAAAATGTTGAGGGCATTCCCGTAAGCCTAAAAAACTGTTTACAGAATGATAAAACCCGTGTCAGTAATTTTCGTTGATCAAGGTGCTAAAAATAACGCTAAAGACTAGTTAAAAATAGTCTGAAGCCAATGTTGCACTCTGCTAGGGATTACCTCAGTGAAGACACTCTGCGGACATTGCAACAATACTGGTGCCATGAGCATTTTCGACATGCAAACCAGATCTTAATCCTACGGATTTCTGTGTATGGTCCATTATTGAAGCAAAGGACTGGGGTAAATGTCATCGAAACATTGACGACTTAAGACATTCTCTTACGCGATATTGACAAGAAATAGCTCAAAAATAGTTGGTTGCCGCAGAAAAAAGTGTTTGGAAAAGATTTGAGAGTGTAGTTAATTGTAAATGGGGCATTTTGAATAAAATTAACATTTCTGATTTCTTAACACCTTCATTTAACAAAACATAACTATAAATTTTAAATATATTTTTCGTTACTTTATAATACACATTTTATTTGCTTCTTCACATTTGGTTCATTGCGCATTTGGAGGTCTAACTGATTTGTTGTATGAACTATAAAAGAGTTACGGAAGGCCTTCCTTATACAATTAATTTGTTAATTATTAATACATGACTTTTTAGGACTAGTACATTGCATGACAACATTAAGAAATTTTGTTGATTGTAAGATGTTGATATGTTTATAAAAAGTTATGTGCTTAATAAAGTATTTTAGTGATAACTTTGCAAACTATAATTTCAAACCTGTATCACGTTTACCAATTTCAAACATTGCACTTATAGACCAGCTAAACACCCCATTAATACTTTCATGCTGAATTACACACATGCATTTAAAAGTTGGTTATTTTTTAAGATAGTTATAATAAGAAATTGGGTCTTGTCCTTATTCATTTTAAGGTATTCTCTCTAAAATGCCTAATTATAGAAATAATGCAATAATAGGGCTAGTATGTCTGCTTAACAGATGTCCATTCGCATATTGGTATACGCCACAATCAATGGGTTGGAATATGTCATTTACGTAGAAGAAAAGGCATAGACCACAGTACACTCTTTTGGGGAATTCCCTTATATATATATATATATATAATTAGGGTGGCTTTTATAAAATGTGAAAATTTCAATCTTTGATTTTCCATGTCTGACCCTCTCAAAATGTTCTATTTCATTAGAAACTCTTTTATTTAAATTTCTGATAATCTGTTATATTTTTTAAAGATGGCACAATGCTGTGAAATTTGGCTTAATAAGGCTCAATACATGACATAGAAAATAGTCTATCAATACAACAGTCACAAAAACAGATTAGCTGTTTTTTATTTTTCTGGGTTTCCTCTACAATCCTTAGTGCATACTACGAGTTGTTCTTCATTATTGAGCAATACAATTGCTTCATTTGCTGTATCAAACATACCATTCTTAGCAGCTGCTAGTGAGCCTATATCTTTTCGAGCGGTTTTGAACTCCTAAACAAATTTTTACTGTTTCTTTTTACGAAAACACTTTGCCTTATTGCTGGTTTTATCCGCCTGAGTTCATTTCAGTGTTTCATCTCTTTCAATATTAGTAGAAACTTTCAGAATTTTTACTGTAGTGCAGCCAAATTTAAGTCTGAATACAGCAAACTCAGAAAAATGAGTTACACTGAAAGATAAAACAAATTGCCTAAATTCTTACACAATCTAGCGACGTGGATTTGACGTTGAGGTTAAAATAAAGCAACTGAAATAGTTTCATGTCGTGTCTACCTGCCTGTGGACAAATAGCGTCAAGAATTAAACCTTAATATCAACATTTGCTAAAGCAGTTGTCGATATCTCGCAATCCGTTAACCACCAGATTTTCAAGGTTGAACAAAGATCAAAATAGCTAAATTTAGCATTTGTATTTGGATTTCCGCATCCATCATGCTTGATGCATAAGATAGCGCCAACTGTTCTAAGTTTCTTGTTATGAGGTGGTTCGCCCCCCCCCAAAACTGGTCACCATTTTAAAATGAACAATATCACGGAAAAATGGAACCTTTTCTATAGATACTGTTGGCCTTGATTACTGCACCTTAAGTCAATTGCAAGAATAGATTCTCAATCTTCCTGATGACGTTCTGGTTAGGATTACTCGGAATTCCAGCAATTAACCAAAGGATTTCTTTTTGCAAAATTAGAGAAATTGGTGCTATTTGAAATTTTTCATCTGAAAATTTAGTGTTGCTAAATGTAGAGAAAAAAATCTTGCCTATCGCGGGGAGTTCTGATGGCATATTTACGAATGAATTTGAATGTAAATTAATTACACTGTACACCAATCATTTAAGCGAATAGTTGTTTCTTACTAATTCAACTATGCTGATTACAAATCTGAAGTCTGTTTTAGTCCATCACCCTCCAGTTTTATGAAAATTTACTTTAAATTCTAGCAGCTTGATAAGCCCCAGTTTAATATGCAGGGGAGGCAATAAAACATGACGCTTATCAACCAAAGGAACATTGCTTATGTTGTTAGTACCAGGAAAATGGACAACTCGTGATGGCCACCCCAGTTGAAATTTCTTAAAAATCATTAAGGATAATTTAAGAATCTTTGATCAAAACTTGGCAAGAATTTTAAGAATTTTCAAAGAAACTTTGAAGAATTTTGAAGATTCTTAAGGAAACTTTAAAGAATTTCAAAGATTCTTACGGAAACTTTTAAGAATTTCAAAGATTCTTACGGAAACTTTAAAGAATTTCACAGATTCTTACAGAAACTTTAAAGAATTTCAAAGATTCTTACTGAAACATTAAAGTATTTCAAAGATTCTTACGGAAACTTTAAAATATTTCAAAGATTCTTAAGGAACATTTAAGAAATATTAAGGGATTCTTAACGTAACATACAAAAATATATATTTTTAAAGAAAATTTAGAAATATAAAACACTGAAAATATTTCATACAAATTTTAAACGGTTTACAACAAGAATATCTGGGTAAATGAATAAAATAATAGAAACTGCGAAAATGAATTAGAAGTTCTTCTAAAATAGTATCAGCGGTGGTGAGAACATGAGGCAAAAATCTAACAACAGAGGTATCTCCACTTTTATGTGTAGTGAGCACAAAGCAAATGATAATCTCATTTGAATTTCCTTCGACATCTATTCCAACTAAGGAACTTCCATTGTACCTGCAGTCGTTTTTCCAAGAATATTTCATCATATGAAGTGACAACGTCAAATTCTCCTTCAGAAAACAGACTAGCAATTTTCCAATATGAATGCTGCCAGATTTATAGGAACGAAGAAATCATTCAGATGGTAGTGGCCTCGTACAAATTGGAAAGTGGCATTTGAAATAAACTGCAACATTAGGGAAAATCTGATAATCACAGAAGAATATTTAAGCTTACCATGATATTCTCTTTGACACAGATCATCAAGCAAATTGTGAATATCTTCATAATTAATCAAATACTGGCACGATCCATTGACATGAGAACGTCCATTAATCTAACACCTTTTGATAGAACAGAGCCACTTAGGAAGAGGAAATCTATTANCGAAAAATGGCGATATATTCACAAAATTTTGGGAAAAAGTAAAGGAATTTCAACTGATATTAATGAATTAAATATTGATAACCAAACTACAACAGAAAACCAAGAATAATAGAATACCTAAATACAACATTTAAGGAATTTGGCAATTTCAATTTTCCCCAATATAAGAGAAAGACAAATATTAATAAATTCCCAGGAAAACCATACTTTTCTTTTAGACTCGTAAATGCAAATGAACTAGAAACCATAATAAAAACTTTAGACACAAATAAATCAACTGCATCCTATGATCTTCCAATCTTTATTATTAAACGTCATTTTCATGTCTTTAGTGAACATCTTCTATTCTACGCCATTTTCATATCTTTAGTGAACATCTTCTATTCTCATTTAACCAATGTATTATTGATAATGAATTCCCGGATATATTTAAGAAATCTGACATAAGCCCTATATATAAAAAGGCGACGCTCTAAATGCACAAAATTATAGGCCCATTTGCATTGGCCATCCCTTTAGTAAACTATTTTAAAAATTATTAAATAATCAAATAAATGCATATTTGATATCTGAAAATATTCTTTCAAAAAAAAACAATTTGGTTTTCGAAATGGTTATAGCACTCAAGATGCAATTTTATCAATATCAGAAGAAATAAAATCTAATTAACCCTAAACAAATGTAGTTGCGTTGCACTCCTTGATTTGAGCAAAGCTTTTAACTCAATGAATTTTGACNATATATATATATATATATGTATATATATACACATATATATAAACAAGCTATAAAGTATCCATATTTGCTGCATTTAGGGTTAAGTACACTCAATGCAACATCATAATCCTCTTTAAAATTTAAGCATGCATGCATTGGAGTAGCCAGCCAAATATGTTAACTGTAAACAGATATGCTTTAATTAAATATTTTTAGCTTATTTTCAATTAAAATAGTATTTCATCTCATCTTAATACTAATGATTTCAAGACGAAGGTATAGAATAGGGTGCACGCGAAACACGCGGACAAATTAAAAACGATGAGAAATGCAATAAGAGACGTAAATAGTTCAAAAAATAATAGATATATATCGATAACTTTACATAATTAGTGTTTATTATATCCGCGTGCACCCTATTCTATACCTTCGCCTGATTTCAAGTCAATATGAGATTAATTAACTGCTAAAAATATATTTGAGTTCATTTTAGGTGATACACTACATGTATAAGTGAGAAACTAACATTTACAGATTTCGTAAATTACTCAGAAAAGTTCAAGTTCACACTTCCAGTGTTTATTTTGATGTCATTGNTATATATATATATATATATATATGTATATATATACACATATATATAAACAAGCTATAAAGTATCCATATTTGCTGCATTTAGGGTTAAGTACACTCAATGCAACATCATAATCCTCTTTAAAATTTAAGCATGCATGCATTGGAGTAGCCAGCCAAATATGTTAACTGTAAACAGATATGCTTTAATTAAATATTTTTAGCTTATTTTCAATTAAAATAGTATTTCATCTCATCTTAATACTAATGATTTCAAGACGAAGGTATAGAATAGGGTGCACGCGAAACACGCGGACAAATTAAAAACGATGAGAAATGCAATAAGAGACGTAAATAGTTCAAAAAATAATAGATATATATCGATAACTTTACATAATTAGTGTTTATTATATCCGCGTGCACCCTATTCTATACCTTCGCCTGATTTCAAGTCAATATGAGATTAATTAACTGCTAAAAATATATTTGAGTTCATTTTAGGTGATACACTACATGTATAAGTGAGAAACTAACATTTACAGATTTCGTAAATTACTCAGAAAAGTTCAAGTTCACACTTCCAGTGTTTATTTTGATGTCATTGTGACGATAAAGCAAACAATCATAATACCAAAATAAGATCATTTTAATAAATTTAAAGATGCTATTGTACTATATCAGTTTAAACTAAGGATATGAACTTGAAAAAACTTTACCTTTAAGGAATTTGGGAGGTTAAATTCGGTAGAAACGGAATCATTCTTCGATTTCTTCCGGTTTGAGTATAATAAAAAGCATTTGAAGTGAAATGCTTCTCACAAACTAGAATATTCTGTAGAATTCTTTCTACAAATAGCCCTTAGCCATTTTTTTTAATTCAACATCTTTTGGGAAACTAAACTGTGTTACATTTGTTTTATAAAATAAATCCAGACTTGCAGAGGAGTACGCACAACACTTCCGAACCATTATGCATGCACTAGCAAAGTAATGTAAATTATTACATATGTGATACCAGCGCGTGGTTTTTCAATTGGCTATATATAAATATCTCGCCTCACTTTTATTTCTGTGTACTGTAAATTTCCTGGCTGTGTTTAAAGCTACATGGGTGAACAGCAACTCTATTAGGAAATGAAGTAATTTGCATTGTTGGGTTGGGACAAAATTCATGTTCTCAAGGTCAAGCTTAACAGTAAGATCTCGGGGTCTGTACACGTCTACTACGGGGTACAGCAAAAATTGCTTAATTATCACAATGCTAACGTTTTTTTATTATTACTCTACTTTTTGTTTAATCGATTATCTAGTTTTCTAAAACAAAAATTTTATGCAACTATCTGATAATTTCAAAAAGATTTGAGCCATACAACACAGAACACAGATAATTACAGTAATTACATTATTACTGAAGCTTACTATTTCAAATAATTTTAAATGATGAAATTCCACTTCATGTGGAGACAAAATGCAAAATTATCCAGACATAGTCAGTGAGCCCTACGTACACTACTTAGACTTTTTAAGAGAGCTTTGTTCATATCAGGCTCAGCTGTACTGTCTTTAAGATTCTTAAATATAATTCAATTTCCTTGATTATTTTAAAGAAATATTTTATTAGCATAATCATTAAAATCTTTAATGATTCTGTAATTTTCCTTTAATTTCTTTAATGATTTTGCAGAAAATTGAATTTTCTTTAATGTTTTTCAAGAAATTTCCACAAAGGCAGTCTTTCCTTGTAAAGTGCTCAGATCGATTTCAACTATCCCATAAAGAAGGAAAACAACAGAACTTTGTATATCCACTCTGTAATCCCATCAACAAGGCGATCACTTTAAAGTCAGCACAAATAGCCCATTTGTATTGATCATAGTTGATACATTCGAGTATTTCCTTCAAATTTTGATACGTTCCCCGCATCGTAACAGAGTATGCAACAGGCACAGATCGATGCGTATTGCCATTATGAAGAAGAACAGNTATATAATTTGTTTCCTTTTAGAGAAATGTGAATTGCACTACAACAGTCAGTGCTGAATCCATAGTTTGCTAATTGGCTGTCAACCAGTGTATGATCTAAGCTATGAAACGCTTTTCTCAAATCTAAAAGAGCAATTGAAAGTTTTCTATTCAATTGTGAACGAGTGGGTTCAGTTATGGAGACCTACAATTTTGAATATGCATGAATCTAATTTGAGCATGATTTCATTGATGTTGTTAATATAACAAATATAAATCTGTCCACTTCATTTTAGTAGATGAGGAGTTTTTAAGTATATGGATATTTCCTTATTCTTAGGAATATTCCTTTGAGCATTCACTATATCTTTGTAAGATATTCCTTGCTGCGTGTTGTTGCACAATTATAACGATATGGGATGCTCCCCGTATTTTCACATCCTTGTTCCTGACCTAGTCTTCTCAGATTAAAAGAGCATTGGTTAAAATACCTTATAACATGTCTATTAGTGCGACGCAATTATGTGACAGATGAATGCCTTCTTTAGATATGCAATGGTGTCCCACAGTTTTTAAATAGTACATTATTAAAAATAAAGTATGTAGAAATACAATATACATGCATAGTGAAAAAATTTGTTGGTGAGACCATTGCAGGTCAGATATCTTCTATATAAATCCGCCACTGTCCGCTTACAATTACCAAGTAGCCAAATAAATCATATGTACGGCTATTAGTTACTCACTACGATGAATAAATCAGTGAGTAACCAATAACTGATTAGATTTACCTTTTACATGCACACCATAATTATTTAAAAATTATGATAGGCGTACAAATAAAATTTTTGATACGATTAATATTTTTTGTAGTGCTAGAAATGTTTGCTTTATAGTTTTGTATTTACTAACTGTCAGAGGCGCACCNTTTGTTTCCTTTTAGAGAAATGTGAATTGCACTACAACAGTCAGTGCTGAATCCATAGTTTGCTAATTGGCTGTCAACCAGTGTATGATCTAAGCTATGAAACGCTTTTCTCAAATCTAAAAGAGCAATTGAAAGTTTTCTATTCAATTGTGAACGAGTGGGTTCAGTTATGGAGACCTACAATTTTGAATATGCATGAATCTAATTTGAGCATGATTTCATTGATGTAGTTAATATAACAAATATAAATCTGTCCACTTCATTTTAGTAGATGAGGAGTTTTTAAGTATATGGATATTTCCTTATTCTTAGGAATATTCCTTTGAGCATTCACTATATCTTTGTAAGATATTTCTTGCTGCGTGTTGTTGCACAATTATAACGATATGGGATGCTCCCCGTATTTTCACATCCTTGTTCCTGACCTAGTCTTCTCAGATTAAAAGAGCATTGGTTAAAATACCTTATAACATGTCTATTAGTGCGACGCAATTATGTGACAGATGAATGCCTTCTTTAGATATGCAATGGTGTCCCACAGTTTTTAAATAGTACATTATTAAAAATAAAGTATGTAGAAATACAATATACATGCATAGTGAAAAAATTTGTTGGTGAGACCATTGCAGGTCAGATATCTTCTATATAAATCCGCCACTGTCCGCTTACAATTACCAAGTAGCCAAATAAATCATATGTACGGCTATTAGTTACTCACTACGATGAATAAATCAGTGAGTAACCAATAACTGATTAGATTTACCTTTTACATGCACACCATAATTATTTAAAAATTATGATAGGCGTACAAATAAAATTTTTGATACGATTAATATTTTTTGTAGTGCTAGAAATGTTTGCTTTATAGTTTTGTATTTACTAACTGTCAGAGGCGCACCCAGTGGGGGGGGGGG
>CABFPE010000426.1:485853-500416 GCA_900660155.1 Hofstenia miamia
GGGCAATAAGTGTGTTAGCTATCCTAATAAAGGTTGCATTAGTGAGGTGTAGGGAGAGATAATTCATTATTAGTAATTGATAACATAAACATTTATAATGCGTTTGTTAGGTTAAAATGAAATATATACAATATATATATATATATATATATATATATATATATACTATTCCCCCCCTTATTAGAAAGGCTGGGTGCGGCTCTGGCTACTTGATATTCACCTCTGGGTTTATTTCCTTCAAGTTTAATTTAGTCAAGGGGAATTTTGGATAATTTGAATTTTGTTTGTTCATGCCTGTCTTTACCCTTCCTTTTAGAAAAATTATTTAGTTTTTTCTTTATTAACATTTTATTCAAAAATCAAAAAACCTTAATTTAAAAATTTTCTTTTTTACCCAGAAAGAACCTGCCTAAGTCTTTGAACTTTTTATTCACAAATTTTTTTTTATAAATTAATTAGAGCTTAATTTTAAAACTTCATAAAATTAAATGTTAATGTTCTAGTTTATTATTGATGTAAGGTGTTATAAAACAAACATATTTAAAAAAAATAATTTGAAGAAAAGTTTGTATTTAAAAGTATACTCACTTTTAGAAGCAGTATGGAATTGTATGTTAAATCTGCCAAAAACACTACAGTAAATCGTATGGACATTTGTTAATTTAATTAAACATTTATACAAATGAGTCATTACTCCCCAGTAAACACACAGCTGTCATAACGACGTCGTTGAATGCTAAAATAATGGCATCAAAAAGATGTCGATTTTTGTCACCCAAAAAGTCATAAAAAGATACTACACAACGTCATTTCACAATAAATACAAAAGAATTCATTAACAAAAATGCAATTTTTAAGAAATTCAACTTCAAATTGTCAATACTAAATTTATTCCAATTTTTAAATACTTGATTAAAAACTTAAATCAGCTTTAATAACATTAAGTAAGTAATAATGACAAACTAACAATTAAAGTAGTATAATTGACCACATTTAGTACTACTATACACTATGCTAAATCATTTTTACATTTTCTATGTTAAACAATTACATATCCATATACTGTAGAAAAACAAATATTTTAGAAGCAGGTGTATAAAACAGATTGACATCTTACCTTTGGATTGCCGTGTTGTTATCTGATGAAATAATGAACACTTGCAATCATACTTACATATTTATATGAACGCATCAGCATGCATACATGTTTGTAGAGTTTAGCAAAGCTTACCAGTTAATTCTATTTTAACGTATATAATTCATCATTCGGGGCATTTTTTCAAACAATTTCCTAAATCCTATCATTTGATTTTAAAGTTATGTTGATTACATCATCACAACAAATAACTAAAATAATAAATTGATTTATAGTACGGAAATCTTATTTCACTTACCCATAATTTGCAAAATCCTCATCTTCCTAAATTGTTACATTAAAAATGATGTGCTAACATTTAATGAAACCAAAAACGTAATATATGGTGAGAAAAAATATATCAGTAAGTAATTTTATTCTAATTGTGCTTACTTATATTTTTTTAAAAAACAGCAAACAACGGTGTATTAATGAATAATATGAAATCTGAATATATTACAACCGATTAAGGAGTGTCTCAAGGTACAGTACTAGGGCAAATTTTATTTGCAATATATGTAAATGACATGAACAGTGGCGACTCGTTCATGAAAAAGTTAGGCAAGCAAATATTTTTGTGTAACCAACAATAGTGTAAATTTAATAAACCATCAAAAATTTATTTATATATGAAATCCCCGGGGCAGTTTTTATCAGAAATTTATCTGGAATATTATTATAGAAATATGATTAGTCTGTAGTTCTTTCAATATATCATTTTCAAGAAAAAAATGCTAATGATTTCTGTAGTTTTTTCTCCTCTAATCGGTTATTCTAGTATTTGTTTAAAATTTCTTTAAACAGAAAATAATCGTTCTGCAAGACGGTGATCAAAATGTAATAGTTTGTATTAATTCAAATATTTACAAACTTTCGATAAGGCATTTAATAAATCGTGCATTTGAGCATTTCAAAATATTGAATAAGAATTTTGTCGATTTTTACAATTGAAGGCATGCTGATGATAGAAAACTTGAGATAAACTACAAAGGTTTTCAAGATTGAGAAACTTAGAGTAGAAATTGAGAACAGAAAATGGCCGCTGATAGAAATCAAATTTATTTCCACATCCATCACCTTAAAATATTCACGTTATATTTGACTTTTCGAATGCATTGGTATTGATAGCACATTTGTAGAAAAAATTCGTCTTCATTCACAATTGTGATAAATTTTCTAAACTCTGTAAAGGAAAGAATATTGTACAAGGAATCCGTGAGGTAAAAAAGGTGAAAAAACTATATACCAGATAGGAGCCTCGTTCAAATATATTTCTGTTTCTGGTACTGCTTGAATGTAAAACATGTCTAAGAAAAAGATCAATCAAGTAAAAAAGAACTAAAAGAAAATCAAAACACAAAACTCGATTCAACCTTTATTAGAAATTAACTATATTAAATTTGCCAAAAAAAGTGTAAAAGGAAATATCCGTTGCAATGCATTTTTGACCAAACACGTGTAGACATAAAGCTCCGCATTGATTTTAGCTAACTGATTGGGCCACGCAGAAGAATAATTACGTGGACGTAAGAAATTGGATAGCGACTGGTACTTGCTTAATTGGTAAACATATTTATTAATTTTCTTATATAAACGAACAAAGTGCTGTAAAAATGATGTATTAGTGGCTTACTCTTTCTGTTTGGTGTTTTAATCAATACGCAATGAGAAGCTAAGCAAGCTTTGCGAGTGGCAATTGATGGCTGTGTGATAGGGGAAGCATGAATGGGTTTCAGCCTCGATAATCACTAGCANTGTAATTGCCACTCCTGCCACTGCTTCCCCACCAGTGGTCCACTGGCGGCCGCCAATGCCACTGATTCCCACCAGTGGACCACTGGTGGTGGCTACATGGGCAGAGCAATGCTCAAATCAATGCAAGTTGGGGGAGGCGTGTAGCATAATCTCTAAGAAAAAGATCAATCAAGTAAAAAAGAACTAAAAGAAAATCAAAACACAAAACTCGATTCAACCTTTTATTAGAAATTAACTATATTAAATTTGCCAAAAAAGTGTAAAAGGAAATATCCTTTGCAATGCATTTTTGACAATACATGTGTGGACATAAAGCTCCGCATTGATTTTAGCTAACTGATTGGGCCATGCAGAAGAATAATTACATGGACGTAAGAAATTGGATAGCGACTGGTACTTGTTTAATTGGTAAACATATTTATTTTCTTATATAAACGAACAAAGTGCTGTAAAAATGATGAAATTTACCATATTAGTGGTTTACTCTTTCTGTTTGGTGTTTTAATTAATATGCAATGAGAAGCTAAGCAAGCTTTGCGAGTGGCAATTGATGGCTGTGTGATAGGGGAAGCATGAATGGGTTTCAGCCTCGATAATCACTAGCAATCAAATTAGGGTTACATGTAGGAATGTTTTTTATTCTCTGCTTAGCTCTCTACTGATTGTTTCAAATGACATGTAGTAACAAACTCTTGAAAGGCGAAATGCCACCATAGGGATGATTGTTATATTCATTAGTAACATTGTTTTAGATCCAAATTGATGACTATAATAGACTGATACGAGACTGTGTTAATTACATGATTGATTATTAAACTTATTAAATGTAGGATAGGAGCTGCAGTAAATGTTAGAAGTCTATTGCCTTGTTTGCAGCTAGTAATTGTGTCGATGCTTATTTATGATATATGTCTTGGATATAATTGTATTACATGTAGGAAACTGCCCTGATCAATTATTAGCTATTTTTAACACTTGGCAGTTAGTATCGGGTTGCAAATATATTTAATTCACACATTGTAGCTACATGAAATGAGAATGAGCATAACTCGATTAGTGACTGTCTATTTATTTTACTGTAAGCAAGGCGCACATAACAAAACTCTTTTGTTGAGACTGAGCTGAGTGTATCTGCAAATGGAATTGTGGACTTGGATGGAATGGAATCGCACTGCTGGGAAATCTCTGAACTGTCTTTATGATCTTGGCTTTGGGCAAGTGTGCCCAGCTTGCTCTCTCAGGACACCTTAGGAAACGCTACCTAAACAATATCAAGGATGATCATTTGTACTATTGTTGGGAATGTAATTAAATTATATCTCAGTTATTACAAAGTCACAATAGAAAAAGGAGAAAGAGCAAAAGTGCTCATTACCCTGCTTGACGGAATCTCCCAATCATCGCATCTAAATCATATGTTATTAGGCACATCCATAGCTTGGGTGATGATGCAACATGGCGACAATGACAGGACGCAAACTTCGAGTACTGTGGTCAAGATGGATTTCTTCTGCTTACTCACACTGTTCTAGTTCAATAACATTTCAAGTTGATTCTTTCTACCCACACTTTGGAGATTAGCACAGCAACGCTCAGAGATGTACTCCAGTTGCCATGGTTACCGCCAATTCCCTCTCTACTCTTCCGCCACTAGATACCATTCTCATTACTCTTGCTTGTTACTCACTAATTCTAACTGTTTGTGTTACTTCTACTTATTACAATGGAATTTACCAACTTGTTGTTATTAACCAATCCTTCTACTACTAGTTCTGTTGTGATCTGAGAAATGTTTCACCAAGGAACACTACCTGGAAAGCTACCTACCTACAGAAAAAATTTTCTCTTTCTCATAACACCAGAAAACTCTCATGTCATACCAATATAGAGGCAACATTCACAAAACAACCTCGCACTACCTTGATTGCACCACTCAATCCAAACTGATGACAAAAGGAAATAAAAGAAAGCAGAAACACACTCCCTCAATGCGAGACACCTCGGCAGAATCAACTGCAACCCCAGAGGCCATTGAGCCACCAACACAATCAACCCTGATTACTCCCACAACAGACATAAAAATATAGACAATTCCAATGGAAGAACCACCAAACTCCCTCGAGATACTGAACACACTCTGGCGAAACAAAAACACAGAAATATCCCTAAAAGAAGACATTCAACTCCTAAAGGATCACTTTGAAGAAATTGAAAATGAAAGGAGACAAACAATACTTGAGCTCAAACTGGATATGAGCAAACACCTTGGCAAACAACGAAATCTGTTCCAAATACAAGGTTGACAACTTAACTCAAAGATTATCAGACACAAACCTCCAAATAAAAGAACAAAATGCAAGATGGAAAAAACTATATGTGTAACTCAAAAAAGAGAATGATCAACTAAGGAGAGAAAACGAAATGCAACAACTCGAATTAGATCATCTAAAAGACAAAATGAGACTAATGAAACTCTCCAAAGAAGATAACAAAAACAAGACAGAGAAAAACCAAATCATCAAGGAAGAACCTGAAAACAACCTAATGGCACTTCAAAGAAACACTTGAGCCACAACATGCACAACAAATGAACTCAATAAGCTAACTCCTGAAGAAGAAAACAAAAAAAAATAATTCAGGAACTAATGCAAGAGGTCACCAAGTGAATGACAAACAACATAAAACTGGAGAAGCCAACAAAACCAAAATTCAAAAACACAATACTCCCAGAGATCAAGATCGAAGAAACAGCTCCCTGTGAAGCACAACTAAAAACCTTTACAGGTAAAATTGATGCATACTCTCCCACGTTCAAAGAGTGGCTACAACTATTCAAACTAACAATGAAGGAACACAAGGTGAATCAAACTGCCGGAGCTGCACTACTGCCACTATACTTGTTAGGAGCAGCCTACCAACACTACCTAATATTAGATAAAGAAACCAAAACAAATTACAAAGCCCTTACCAGAAACTTCCTCGAGTACTACCACAATGAGAGCTTTAAAAACCAATACAGATTGATCCTGAATTCAACTAAAATGAAAAAATATGACAACATACCTAACTACATGTCACAAGTTCAAAGACTCCTCATTCTCAGCCCTAGGGGAGTACACTTCTAAAAATACGACCTCTTCTCCCACATTACCAAAGGATTCCCGGAGAAAGTCAAACAACAATTTGAAATCAAATGCAATGTCAACAACAGCATCAAGAAAATGATATGAAAAGCAGTGGACATCCAAGTCATGCTAAAAAATAACTCAAGAATAAATGAAAAAGCATCATGGAACAAAACAAACACTAACACAGTCAACTGGAAACCCAAAAAACAAACACAAAAGAAACCAGCCAAATTCAGCAAAACCAAAAAAAGAGACAAAATCAAACAAAAAAACTAAAAGAAAAAAATATGTGCTGTTTCAACTGAGGCCTAAAAGGCCATCGTAAAGACAAATGTAAAAAGCAAATAAACATAATAGAAGATGGAAATGCATACTATGACGATGAAGACCTTTTTGAATCCGAAGATGAAATCAACTCAGAAATCAAAGAAAATGAAAATACAGAAGAGTTGGAAAACTACTAGGAGCAATACCTCAAGTAAACCAAGCACCACTATTAATCCTAACTGACATCAAAAACGTAAACACAATAACAGTTGTGATGAATGGAATGATGGCAAAGGCAACAATAATAACCAACAAGTGTGCAACAAAACTAGGATATGAGAGGAAAACCTCAAAAAACCTCTCACAAGACTAATTAATGCTTCAGGTGACTACATTGACACAAAAGGTACACTAGAAAAAACTAGATTGAAAATCACCAACAATACTTTCAAACATGATCTAATAGTCATCAACACTCATAACAAATTACTTCCTTATGAAATAATACTAGGAGACGTTTTCTTATGAAAAAACAAATGCATCATCAATTATGGCAACAAAACAATGAAGGTTGAAGAGGAGGAAATCAAAATAGAAGAAGAACAAGAAAACAAAAGATACTATTTGAACTCACAAAAGACATAAGACTACAACCATACCACTGGAAGATGCATACAATCAAAACAGAAGGAAAAACCACAGCAGAAATCATGCTCCATGAACAAACAGGAATAAACACAAAACACATAGCAATCCCATCAAGCATATGCTCAATCAAAAACAGAGAAGGAAAGATACTGATATTAAACTCAACCAACAGAAACATAAACATTAACCACTCTAAAACAAAAATCTATGGAATATATGTTATGACAAACATCAGAAGTATCTGGAAACCCCTAGAAGAAAACAATGGTGCAAGTAATCTGCAATGCTGATTAAAGGGCACACAGATGAACACGCAAAGTAATCCACACCTCCAACTAAAGGGCACATGGATGAACACCATTGGAGCAAGTAATCCTCACAGCTAATTAAAGGGTACAGGGATGAAAGCCAAAGAAGAAATACAGATACCCAAGATAAAAGAAAATGATTACAAACACCTACAAGAAGAAGAAAGAAAAAAACTTCAACAACTACTAACCAAACACAGCACAATCTTCAACTTTGGTGAAATAAGTGTAGGAAAAGCAGTCGGGGAAACCCACAAAATCGTAACAACAACTGACAACCCAGTCAAACTACCCATATGAAGAGTGCCTGAACAACTAAAGGACAAATATAATAAAATGCTCAATGAGCTCATAGACAACAAAATAATATGCCCCAGTGAAAGCCCCTACGCATCACCCACAGTGTTCATAAAACAAAGAACAAAACATCAACTATGTATAGATTTCAGAAAACTCAACAAAATCACAAAAAAAGACTCATACCCACTACCAAGAATAGAAGACATGCTCTACAAAGCCAGCAAACACAAATACTTCACCATATTAGACCATTGTAAAGCATACTGGCAAGTACAAATGCAACTGGAGGACATAGAAAAAACAGCATTTATAACACTCTACCGCCTCTATGAATGGATCTACATGGCGTTTGGGCTATGCAACGCCCCAGCCACCTTCCAACAATAAATAATGAAAGTACTGAAGAATAAACAAGACACCATCAAAGATAAATGCATACATAGACAACATAATAATAACCAGCAACACAGTAGAAGAACAGATAAACAAACTCGACAAAACACTAATGATCCTCAAGAACGCCAGGTTAAGAATAAATGGAAACAAATGTGACATCCTCAAAGAGAAAGTAACATTCTAAGGGAGAATTATTTCACAAGGACAAATAAGCATCAAAAATAACGCAAGAGACATGATAAAAAACATCAAAAAACCAAACACAAAGAAAGATCTACAAAGAATCATTGGATTTTTCAATTACTACAGCACATTCATACCAAACATAGCAGAGAAAACCGCAAATATGACGAACTTAATGAGAAAATCCACCCCCTTCAAATGGACTTGGAAACAACAAGAGGAACTTAATAACATAAAAAACAAACTCGCAAAAGTACCATCATTAAACACACCCGACTACTCAAAACAATTTATTCTAGACTGTGACGCCATAGGAGAAACACTGGGACAAATAAAAGACAGAAAAGTACTACCAATACAATTTTTCAGTCGGAAACTAAAGCCCAGCAAAGAAAACTATGGCTCAACAAAGCTTGAAATGCTCACCCTAATCAAAAGCATAAAAAAATTCAGGCACTTCCTCATAGCAAAGCAATTCAGAGTTAGAACCAACAACAGCGGATTAGCATGGCTAAAGAAATTTTTGGGAGATAAATCTTCAATTGTATCACAGTGGATCAAATACCTAAACGAATTTACATTCTCAATCAAACACAGAAAAGGCAAACTACATAGTAACGCAGATTTTTGGTCATCACTCCCACAATACCAAATAGACCTCAAAAAAAGACAGGGAAAAGACACAATTCCAATTCCTACCACACTGCAAATACAAACAACTCCCAGAAATCAAGTTAGACAAAAAAGGACAAGCCATAGCCCTGATAATGTTAAAGGAAGAAATAACAGAAGAAGAAATAATATGAAAACAAAACAAAGACATTGTATTAAGAGAAATAATATTGAAAATAAGAAATCAGGAACTCCAACTCCCCAAAACAGCAAAAAACTACTATGACAGATACAACTGGAAGTTAAACAAAAACAGACTCCTATATGCAACCAGTAAAATGAACAGCATAGCAATACCAGAGTATTATAAGAGAGAAATTGTACGAAAAACTCATGAATGAGGACACCTCAGCATAATACAAATGGAAATGACATTTAACTCCAAATATATCACCACCGCAATAAGAACAACAACCAAAGACATCATAAACAAATGCACAACTTGCCTCCTCAACAACAAACAACACTTCTCACCACAGAGGGCGCCCCACTACAAAAACTCATCACAACAAAACCAAACAAAATAGTACATATAGATAGCAAAATGCTGTCAAGGGACGATGAAGGATACCATTACATGCTTGTCATAATAGACAACTTTACACAATATGTAAGAATAGTACCAATGAAGAACACAACTGCAGAAGAGACAGCTATTATAATTTTAAAAGAATGGATTTTAAAAGTTGGTCCCATGGAAAAAATCATAACAGACAAAGGCACACAATTTGAAAGCACACTGTTCCAAGAACTCACAAAACTGCTAGAGATAGACAGTGAATGCACCACAGCATACCACCTGCAAGCAAACAGAGCAGTAGAAAGACTAAATAGAACACTAATAAAACTCATCAGAGTAGCAACCTCACGCATAGGAGGAAAAATATGGTGAGATGTAATAGAAATAACAGAATATTTCTACAACACCTCCGTACACTCAACAACACACATAACCCCCTTCAAAGCAATGTATGGAAGGGAAGCAACAACGCCACTATCCATCCAATTTTCTGAATACTCAGACAAGAGGAACAATCAATACATGAAACATCTGAAAGACAAGATAACAGGCATCCACAAAACTATGTGCCACAACATAAAAAAATCCGCAATGGAACTATAATAAAAAAATTTATGGACATGTGCACAAAGTGGGCAACAAAGTTTACACATTCACACCTGTTAAAACAACTGACATAAACCAAGTCAGAAAACTAAAAACGGTATGGGCAGGCCCAACAACTATCAAAAAAGTATTAGACAACAATGAATACCTATTAAGTAATGACAGGACCTTATGTTTTCAAAACCTAAAAAGGGCAATAACCAACATTGAAGAAGCCACCTTGGACAATAATGCAGAATTTAAACTGCTAAAAAATGAAGGTGAAAACACATACCAAATGGAGGAACTAGATAGACTACCAGAGGAGGAATTCGAAGAAGAATTCCAACACAACATTGACAATGATAATATACAACCAAGAATAATGCCCCAGAGGGCAGCAAAACAAAATATTAATTATAACCCTGAAACATGGGACTTAAATGTAATAACTCAGTTTAGGAATATTGAACAACAAGATGAACCAGAGATCACAGAAGAGAAAAGCAATGCAATGTGAATCAAACCCCAGGAGACAAGTGAAAAGAACAAGACTCACCAAACCCAGGGATATGGAAAACATTAGCAAAGACAAAGAAGAAACACTAAGTACTCACCACAGTTGATTAAAGGGCATGGTGATGAACAGCAGCAAACTGACGCCACTAAGTACTCACCACAGCCAATTAAGGAGCACAGTGATGAATAGCAAACAACCTTTGACATTCCTAAGTACTCACTACTGCCGATTAAAGGGCACAGTGATGGACAGCAGAGCACCTAATGAACGAATTAGTCTGCACCACTGATTAAAGGGCATGCTGACAAAAGGTATGAAATGAAGTCCCAACTTTCCTTCGAGTACTCCACACCACCTATTAAAGTGCTCATGGAGGAAAGAGTCACCACAGGAAGGTGTAAGCAGCACTCTAGCCACAGCTGGTCAAATGCAAATGGACACTCTAGAAGGAAACCAAGAAAAAGGGGACCAACTGGAGCCCATAAGCAATGGTTCAGAGATGGAATGTGAACCAAGCACCAGCACAAGAAGACTGCGCAGAGTAACTCAAGAGATGCTACATGCCCCCTCAGCACAAACACATTCTACTTCAGAGCGAACTTACTCAATGTTGGAACAACCAATATGATCACTACAAAGAAGCAAACAGATGTCAACAATTGACGGCAAGAAACTACACCCATACTTTATTGTGAAAACAAAAATGAAATACAATGCATATGAAAAGTTGTCACCAGAAACACGGAACCACATAAGAAGACAAACAAAAATGGATGAAATGAACCTACCACTCATAGTAGACAAAGAAAACCACCCAATCATAAACACAATAATGAGCTATCCAGAAAGAATGAATGAAACACTAGAGAGACTGTATTTCAGAAGTACAGTACACACAGTGTTCAATGAAAACTTTACACTGATTGAAGCCCAAAACATCATGAAAAATAAAAACAAAATAGCCAAAATCGAACAAATCAACTTAGATACAGACAACCTCATGCTGATCTACATAACAAAAGATAAGGACACAACAACAAATTCGAAAAACAACTACAGGAGACGTTACACATAGCCGAAAAACAGGAACACAAATCATAACAGTCACACTGACAACAGAAGAGATGATAGCAGCATTCCTACACACCATGTGTATGCAGGTACAAAATGTATTCATCAAAGAACGCCACCCAAATGAAACAACAACCTCAGAACTAATAAAATTAGATCTTCAGCTGGGTTACTGGGCAGAAGTCTACCAACTGATGGTCAACTGTGGATAGCAATTGAACTCTACCAACAAGCAAAAACAATAGAGTTAACATCCACACCCAACAACCTTGAAAGAATAACACAGCTTCACATAAAATGCAGCCCAAACCAATGGCAAGAACATCTCAAAGAAATACAAAACACATGGAAGAGATGAAAATGACAAAAACAACAGAGGAACAGTGGCTGATCATCAACATCAAAGCTCCCACAAGGAAATTTCACAAATCAATAGAAGCCACCCTCCTCGAACTAAACAAATCCTACGAACTCAACATGAAGAAAGACTTCAAATGATATTTATTCAAAGAGACTAATGCACCCAAGATATGGTATCAAACAACAATATGGCTCCTCTTGATATTCCTTATGGAAAACAAAAATCTCCAACTACCAATATCCAGGCGAACAATAATGCAATTAAGCAAAACAAAACATTACAAAATCGCCTTCTTGCTGATTAACATGAACACAAAGAACTGGCTACTAAAAGGGCTCACCAAAAAACTCGCATCACCAGACAAAACGGAAAAACCAATGAAAACCATTGAGAAAAACATTCTGCGCATCATCACAAAAGAAAACCCCATGTGCAAAATAACAATGGTCACAATAGCAAACAGAACAGGAATCTGCCCAAACGAAATCTTGCTATTTGACAAACCCACGAAAAAATACATATGGGGAGCAACCTCCAAAACAAAACTCCTCCAGACAGAAGAACAGCCTTGGCTGACAACCAAAAAACTA
The DNA here is from genome assembly GCA_900660155.1 of Hofstenia miamia. Classification (NCBI taxonomy): domain Eukaryota; kingdom Metazoa; phylum Xenacoelomorpha; order Acoela; family Hofsteniidae; genus Hofstenia; species Hofstenia miamia. Next base: position 498,293 of record CABFPE010000426.1, read on the forward strand.
ATCAAAAGGAAGATGTGCAACACAATCGACATATTAAATCAAATGCAAACCAAAAACATAGAAGAAATCACAGCAAAAGAAACCGAAACATTCAAGCATGAGACACCAAAATGCTCATTCACAAAAATCATCAAAAAGGCAGAAGAAATGTTCAAAGCTGGAATAAGCACACCTGTGGAGGTTCTAGAAATGACTACAAAAACGCAGGCAGAAATAATACATGAAGACAAACTACTAATGTCCGCAGATATCATACTATCACCAAAAACTCAAGATAGAATAGATGCAATCAACATGGAAAAATGGGGAATGTAAGCCCAGCCAGTAACATAGAGTGGATTGAAATTGACGACGAGCAGTACTTGATAGAAATTAAAATCACAAGAGAACACAAAACTGAAATAACCAGTCATAACTTCCAACTGACAAAAGAAAATCATATGGTCGCCACAATGAAAATAATGTTCACCAAAGCCTTTACAAGGACAGAAATCAACAAACTCCTAAAACCATACAATCAATTGGCAATCAATGTAGAATGCGTAACATCAAAATAGAAATTGCCCCAACCACAACAATAAACCTAAGAAGGCAAGGCTTAACACAAAAATTCAGGGAGAAAATAACTAAAGCTAAAATGAACTATCCAGCAACAATTGGTCTAGCAACAGCACCCATAACAAAGGGCAACTACCCAGAAATTGAATGCAACATCGAAACAAAATTGCTGAAATGCACTCCACCACAAACAATCTTGATACCTATGTTATTACCAAGATGGTGTCTACCAAAAGATCGCAAAGTTGCAAAAGGCTACCTACATGAATTCAAAACTTATGTAAACACCAAAGAAAAAGCAAAGGGCATTATAACATCAGACGCATACAAAAAGACAAAGCAAATCATGCTATCAGAAAACAACAAAGAGAGAATCTACATCAAAGAAAATGTAACACCATACAATTTATACATAGATTGAAAACTGGTACATGAACAACTTGAAGAAATGCATAGCAAAATAGAAAAAAGATCTCTACAAACAGTGATGCTATTTTCAGGAGTCAACGACCTGGTATTGTTAGACATATGGAATAAACAGTATTGATTCTATGACGTTAGCAAAAGGATTGAGATAATCACAATAAGAATGGACAAGAATGATCCCACCCAAATAAATGAGAAAGACATCCAAAACAATCTAAGCTTCTTCTACAAAGATGTGCAAAATACAAAAAACCTCCTATCAGTATTCAAATTCTTTTATCCAAACACCAACTTAAAGGAAGAGCTAGCACACACAAGCCGCACCAACGCACTGATGACAATAATGATAAGCCTAAAAGGATTGGAACCGTACAAAAAATTCTACCCAATATTCACCAAAAAGATCAATGAGCTAAAACAAATAAGAATGATAAATGACTCACTCCTAACAGCAACAACCACAAGATACGCAGACACAGTCGCAACAGAAAAGGAAATGGTACTCAAATTAACAAAGCAAGCCGAATTCATCCAAACTACATGGGAAGACACAAAAGCAGAAACTCTGATCAAACAGGCAGACATATTAGTGCATGGAAACACCCACATAGCCAAATACTGGTGGACCACCAGTGGCAGATATGGTGGGCCACCAGGTGGGGTTTGGCCGCCCATGCACCAGTGGACCACCAGCGGTAAACTGGTGGTCCATCAGTGGTCCACTGGTGACTAATTGGTGGGCAACTGGTGGCAAAAACATGATTTAAGCATTAGAGCAATGTCTCAAATGTAGCAACAGCAAACTTTTATATTGATAGAGTTTAAACATTGCAGTTTAAACTAACACAAACCCAACAAAGGTTTGACAGAAATGCTAGAAAGCTTGCCATTTACATTGATTTAAGTTGACAATAGAAAATATAACGAATTTTTTTATTATAACCAATAACAACAAGCATACCAAAATGCCCAATTTTGATTTAATTTTCAATTTCTGAAGAAATTTTAATTTTTAAACTTTAATTTTTTCCAATAATTAAAAATATATTTTGCCCAATTTTAAGTACTCATGTATACATTGATTCTAAGGTCCAGGAATAATGGTGAATAAATTATTTTGAAATTCATTCTGCACATATA
>CABFPE010000426.1:561082-588986 GCA_900660155.1 Hofstenia miamia
ACTCCAGTTAACGGGTGCATCATGTATAGCTGGTGCTTACCCGAGATGCTCATAGGTTAGGTTTAAGAATAGGGGTTTTTACTCGTATTAGCTTTCCTATCATTCGTTGCTCACATTAATATATTTATTACATTATGCTATTACATCTAGCTACATTAGGAAACTACAATATCTGCTTATATTATCTTGAACAGAGGTTATTACGTATGATTACTAGTGGACTGACGGACTATCAATTCATTCCTTTTGCCAGGACTGTATTGATTGTTCACATGTACTCTAGGTTGGCATGTAATTATTTATATGTAAGGTAATTATATGTACGAACTCATAACAAGCTATTGTATCCCGGTTGCGAGATTCCTTTATTATACAACTTCATTGATAACAAGAACAATCAATACATTAAATTAATATGGTATCACACATTTTCACTATCGTACTCATGCACACTATTCCATTACACTGAGTCATCTGAGTTGTGGTTGGTGTCTCTATTGATGTGTCAGTATCGCATGGAAATACTCGTTGTAGCGTAGTTCTTTGATTCCTCTTTTGTGCTTTGTTGCAGGTCAGGTAAGTGTTTTTTTTACTTTGTACCCTCTGTCTCGTGTCTTGGATCTAAAATAACAGTCTTTAGTTTCGTATCAATATTAGTTGATGAGATAATAGTCTAATTATTTAACGGCTAAACAATAGAACAGGAAGAAGAGAGATGGAGACTGGAGTCTGTCACCTACCATACTATCTAAGGAGGAACCAATTGTCACAGCAGCTCCTAAATTAAGCTAAGACTTACTAGTAGGAAGGTTGGCAAGATTCTACACTAAACTGAAAATAGTTAATTACTGATCATTGCTAGTTATATTTAAGTGCCTTATTGATAATGGCTTTCTTATTGCTGGAATCAAGGATCTTTCAGAGATTGTAATCATAACTAATGAATGTGTATGCTGGCTACATCAACATTAAAAGAGTCCTGAAAAATGATCTTTTCACTATTCAATCATGCAATTAATGCAAACTGGATATATACATATTATGGGCATAATCAGGCAATTCCTTACAATATCACTACAGTTGAGCTTTGGTTTAATATACTCACACTTTAACATAAATTTCACAATAATGTACTTTGTTGCCCAGTCCCTTGCCCATTTAGTACATATGAAGCTTTCAATTTAATGTAACCTCAGATTAACATAAACTTCACAACATATTTCAAAATAATCCCCAAAGTAGCTCATGCCATGTAAAATAGCTTCAATTTAACATAGTAGAAAATGATGTTTTTTTGCAAGTTGAACAATTTGGTCAAGAACTCTGTGATTTTGGGAATCTCATGATTAAAATCTCTAAAAGCTTGCTGAGAGACAATGACAATCTATTTAGACTTATTATTTTCCAAATGTTTGACTTTGAAGTTTTGATTTTTTGAACATTTTCTCAAACTCAATTTTTCAGCTTACATAAACTTCAGTTTAATGTAGTTTTGAATTTGGGCCCTGGATGGTTACTGTATTGTAAGAGACTTCATTTTTAATTACAGCACTATATCAATGACTAGTAAAGAAGATCACAGTATTAAATTTTCTCTATGAACTAAACTTGGTGTGTTCTCAGATTTTTATTTAATGTAACACTTACAAGCTTAGCTGCAACACTTAAAGCTGATCAAAATTAATTCTAGAGAGAATTTAAATATCACTATTTTTAGCAAATATGGAATTTTTTCAAAAAATATCATTCTTCTTAATAACATCTGTAATGGCAAAGATGGACATGGTGTTTCTGACATTCTAAACAAAAGTGAAGCCAAACTAACTTACAAAAATTTGAATTCACTTGAAAAATTCAAAGCCAAACTAAAGAGCTTTTAATTTATTCAGAAAGTATTGAACTACCTTACTACATAAAGAAACAGTTTATAACTTTAAGGTGAGAACACATAGGTTTATTAAACAGGTTGTTATACTTGATTCAACATGACACATTCCCTGGGGTTTTTGTTTAGCAGATGAATATTCCTTGATAATAGTTTTATCAAAATATCAGCAAACATACATGATGGCAAAATCCAATATACTTTCCAATCTTTGGTTGTATCCTTGTAAATAGAAATAATATCAGCACATAAACATTTCTCAGTTACATTATCACCTTTAAGAATTAAAGAATGAAGAGATTTATTATCAGTATGTCAACATCACATGCATTTTATTTGTAAGAAATAATTTCCTATATAAAAAATGACATGTCTAATGCATCAGCCCTTGTTAAAATTTTTTCAGTGAACTATATGCTTAATATGCTTTGAGGTGCACATCAACATTAAAAACTATTATTTGATAGGCATAATGCATCACTGAAAACCTGGATAACCTGATCTTCTAAATATTTTTTAATTTGCAAAGATGTGCCAGAGTTTTTCAGAAAGCTGGAAAATTGTTGAATAGTAGAAGTAAGATTTTCTCCAAGATATGCATTGCTAATACCTTTTAGGCTTGCTACATGATAAGAAAATAGAGGACACTTTGCCAACTTATGTGTGCCATACCCTAGCTCTGTGCTTTACTCAAAGCTCAACTTAGTCTCAGTTTGAAAACTGTACTATACATTCACAATCTTGATTGTTACTAGCTGCTTAGATAGATATGTAAATAGCCATTACTGAAATATATTGGCATTATCTAATTTAAATGAATAAATAGCAATTTCCTAACCTAAATGCAATAATCAATACATACAAGGTTACATTATTTGTCAATTTATTGTCATGAATTTGGATCTAAAATATAAATACACAAAAACCTAAAGTGGCTTACCAGCCTTATATCAAATCTATTATCATTCATACATGTAAGAGAGGATCTATAGTTAGCTAACCAGAAGTAAAAACTCCTAATTGTACACCTAACCTAAGTGTGGGTTCATGGCTTGGAACAAAGAACCAAGAATTGTTCCCATTATGGGATCCTCACCACTATTGAACACCAACCATTTAGCTGAACATTGTAGTTATTAATCAAACCACAATAAAGTAAATATAAGAGTTCCAAAGAATTTTCTTCATCAAATTTTACAATAAGTTTTCTATATTTGTAATTAGGTTCAAAAAGTAGGTGTTGATTTCAAATTTCAAATAGTTTATCTGCCAATATGGCTAAAAATAATAGAAGTGAGTTTGCCCCCTTTGTTTTGTCAAATTAGTAGAATAAACAAATATCGATTGTAAATCTTTTCACTAATAATTTCTTGGTTGCATTTTACAAAAATAATCTAAGATTATAATTCATTTATAATTTTATTTCTATTCAAATTTCAGTTTGATCTTAGTTCTTCTTGAACTGACTATTTTCTTTAAGCAGCTTAGTTGGTTTTGGATTATGATACATGCCCTCCTTAGCTTGCAATATTTTTAGCACTGCTCATTTCCCATGTACTAGTGCATCTGGTTTTCATATTAGCAGTTCAGCTTGGTGATCATCCCAACTTATCTTTGCAAATTCCAGTTGTTTTATCATTTTTAGTTTGCCATCTCTTTCTGTCATTACTGTATTTATATACTTTAAAAATTTTGCCTCCTTGGTGTTTTCCAAAATGGATGTAATTTGCCTCAGTTCATTCATTTTCCTCAAGAATATTTCATAGTATATTTGATATAAGTGTATTCCTTTTATTCCAATCATTAGCATAATTTGAGCATCAGCTCTACTTGTGTGCACCATTTCATCTGGTATTGCTGTTTCTTGATAGAATAATATAAAGGCCTTTCTTAAACTCTGTGTTTTTGCCACTTCCTTGTAAAACAAACTGCCATTATTTCTGATTTCTCCTTCTGTTATTTCATTAGGGTTGTTCTTGTTGAGCTGCATCATTGTGATTATTCCCACTCTCTTTGTGACATCATAATAGCAATATTGTTTGTCCCAGATGTCCAGCCATGCCACATCATTTACTCCAGAGAAGAGTATTATCACTTTAGTACTATGTTTATTGATTTTGTCTCATAATTCTTTTGTGTTTGTATGTTTATAGGTTTTCCTTTTGTGTAGGGGGTTATCATCCCTTCAATGTATAGTTGTTCCTGATTACCATTCTTCAGCATTATCTCCTTTGACTTTTCACATTCTTGCCTTTCAACTATTGTTTTTGCTTTCTCTTCTGTGTTCACATACAACTTATTTTCATGCATGAAGGCTTTAGCTACTTTTACCCCCTTTTGGTAGTCTCCACCTTGAAAGTATCTGTCTCTGGCAGTGTACATATTAGTATCTTCATATGGATCTACTTTTCAATTTCTCTATAAAATTCCATTGTTGTGGGCACTGTTGCTAGTCCTATTGTCACTAGATAGTTCATTTTTCCATCTCCTATTGTGTTGCAGAAGATTCAGGTTAAGCCTTTCTTGCTCATTTTCAGCTGTATTGGTTTCTTCATTTCTATTCTTGATGTTATGCACTCAACATCAATAGCTAATTGGTGTATGGTTTCAGGAGTTTTTCTAGCTCTGTTCTAGTAAATGCATATGTGAACATAAGTTTCTTTGTGGCTACTGTTTGTTCCTTGCACACTTTCTGGTAGTTCTGGACTGAATCTCTTGAGTCTCTGATATTATTTTTATCTCTTATAAAAATTGCTCATTGTCCTTGTCTATCAATTCCATCATGCTAGCCAGGCTTACTCCTCCCCATTTCTCTATGTTGATTCCATCAATCTTTTTTTGGGGACAACAGTCGTTGCATTGATGTCAGAAGCTCTTCTTCTTCTTGCATGTCTTGTTAGGTTTTTGTCACTATCTTGCATACTTCAACCAGTTCTATTATGCCACTGTTTTGCATCATCTTGGCACTCTTAATAATTTTTGTGAATGTGCATTGCAGACTCTCTCTTTCATATCTCTCGATTTTTTCTTCACTGATTTGTTGCATTTTCTAATTTGTGATCAGCTTTCTTATCTCTTCCATGCTTCACCAATTTCCTCTTTACTATCTTTTTGGTTGTTAGCCATAGTTGGTTTTCCAGTTATCATTATCACATTTCAGACATTGCACCCCACATGCATTTTTTCATGGGTTCTTTGAAAATTGAGAGTTTGTTTGTGCATATTACCATTTTATTCACAATTTCCACTATTGAAATTTTCCCCATTGGGCTTGCTTTTACTATGATCCTGCTGATCACCTTCTCTATTATTTGCTTTGGCTTTTTAGTTTTGTCTGGTGATTCCTTTTTTTCTACATGGGTTTTTAGCAGCCAGTTTTTGGTTATTGATGGGGTACATTGTAATTTCAAATCTTTTTGCCTTTGTTAACCTGTGTCTTGTTTGTTGTGATATGTTTAATTTCTTTATCCTCAATCATGAATATTACCAGTAGCCATGCTGTTGTTCTATACCATATTTCTGGAACATTCTTTTCTTCAAACACTAGGTTTCTGAAGTCTTTTCTGGTATTGAGCTCATATGCCTGATTTACTTCCACTAGGGCTACTTCTATTGTTTTATGAAATTTTTGTGCAGTGCCTCTATTCTTATTACTGGCCACTCTTGTGTTGTCTTCTTCTACAGTTTCATGTTCTCCCAAATATTTTTAATTTGATTCAATTGTTCTTGTTACTGCAATAGGCTACATTTGGTGAAGAGTGTATTTGCTTTCTTGACTTCTTTGTTTCCTGTAGTGAGTTTGATTGTTTTTGTTTGTTTGTATAGGTCTATGGCTATACAAGGATCTACCATAATTCTAAAAACTTTTGCCCAGTAATCTAGCTGTAAATCAAAATGTCTGTGATTTCTTTTTTCCATACAAATATGTTTTGTACTTGCATACATGTGTTTTATGGATGTTTGGGAATTTCCTTTGATATTGTTTTTTATAATTATCATGATGTGTATTTTTCGCACTCTCACCATTCTTAATGTCTGATCTAGCTATTTTTCAAGGTTTTTGTTGTACTCCTTTTACTTTAATATACAAATAATCATTAGGTTGTGCTTATTGATTTTGACCACTGAAATTTCTGCTATTTGATAAATGTATGCCATGATGCACTGTGCCATCTCAAGAGTAAAATCTTCATCAAACATTATGTGCACCATGCTGCACATGTAAGGTCTTTTGAACATCTCATTCATATGCCTTAGGTAACTGATGATTGCATTCACCATGGGTTTGTTTTTTGCATTGAGTGCCAGTAGTAGATTTCTTCCTTACATTTTTGCTATTTTCCTTATATGTGCTTTTGTTTCCAGTGATAGCTTTTCAAATGCATGGTCTCTCATTTTCATAGTCCCCATAAAATAAGGGTGTAGTTTTTCCCCATCAATTTTTGACATCTGTTTTTTTCTTTCTTTTGAGAGCATACTGTTCTCTCTGAGGTGGTTTCTGAGGAGGCAGGTAGCTGAGTAATATGTAATGGTATCCTACTGGTGTTGGTTCACAGTCCATGGGTTCTGAACCCATGCTGATAGCCTCTACTGCTTCACCCTTGAATTGGTTTACAGTGGCACCATCAACACTTGACCAGCTGTGGGCACTGCAGTACTGTTGGCCTTGAATGGCTTTCATATTACTACAGTACTTTCCCCACTTACACCTTCACCTGGAACTCTGTCTGTTAAGCTGCCCTCAAATCAGCATTGTGGACTTCTGGAAGGAAAGTTGTGCTGCTCTTCAAAAGTTCTCTGCATGCCCTTGAATCAGCATTGCAGATTTCTAGTGGGAGGCATTATGTCCATTTGTAACCCTGCCCTCTAATCAGTGTTGGGGAGTACTAGGACGCCTCCTTACTATGTGTTGTCTGTTAGTCAGTTCCCTGTTCTCATCCCTTCTACCCTCAAATCAACATCTGGGTTGAGAACTTCTCCTCACTCTTCTTCTGCTCAATGTTGTGAGTTCCTCAGTCTTCTGCTTTTGTCACACTCTCTTCCTCATCAGTTGGTGCATTGTTTTCCTCTGATTTCCTTTCATATTCTGGTAATGATGTCCAAAAATCTGCTTGTTGTGTAATGTGCCTTTGCAGTGTTTGATTGTAAAGGTAAACTCATTTAAATATTCAATCCATCATGATACTATTCCTGACTTATCTCCTGAAAATCTTTTTAGCTAGACTAATCTGCTGTTATCAGTGCATACTCTAAATTTTCTTGCCAATTACAAAGTGTCTGAATGTTCTAATGCTCTCAGTAAGTGCCAACATTTCCAACTTCATTGACCCATAGTTTTCCTTGCTTGCTTTCAGTTTTTGGCTGAAGAATTATACTGGTACCTCCTTTCAGTTCTTTATCTGTCCTAGCATTGCTCTGATTGCAACTTTGCTAGCAGCACAGTCCTTAATGAATTTTTCCTTGTAGTCTGGAATGTTCAATGATGGTAGTTTCACCAGTTCTTATTGTTCTTGCCCAGTCTATGCAAATGGTACTGATTTCCTCATGAGTTTCATATTCAGGATAAAGGTTCTGTAATAATTGAAGAACACCCCCATTATCCTTTGTATGTCTTTTTTGTTATTTGGCTTTTCTATCTTTCAGATCATGTCCCTTGCATTGTCTTTCATGCATATCCTGCCTTTTTGATCACTCACCTGAGAAATATTATTTTCTCTTTTAAGGTGTTGCACTTGTTTCCATTGATCCTGAGAGCTGATTTTTCTTGTATTGTCAACATCTTTTCCAGTTTCTCCAGATGTTCTTGCACCTTATCACTTGTTACTATGATGTCATCTATGTATGTGTTGACTCCATCTTCAATGCTGTGTGTCTTATTCTTCAATACTTTTGTAATGTACCTCAAAAAGGTCACCAATGCATTGCAAAGTCCAACCACCATGTAGATACATTTGTATAGATCCATACAGTGTTATAAATGCTTTTTTCTATGTCTTCTTCTTCCATCTTCACCTGCCAGTATGCCTAACATAGGTCTATTGATGTAAAGTATATATGTTTGCTCACCTCATATAACAGATCCTCTATTTATGGGAGGGAGTAGGAATCTTTCATTGTCACCTCTTTCAGCTTATGGAAATCTATGCATAAATGATACTTATTTCCCTGCTTTACAAACATTGTCACCACTGCATATGGGCTTTTGCTTGGTCAGATTATCTTGTTGTCAATTAGCTTGCTCAATATTTGATTGTATTCATCCTGTATTTGTTCCAGTACTCTTCTTACTGGCAACTTTATTGGCTTGTCCATTGTCATTACCATTTTGTGTGTTCACCTATTGCTTGACTTACACTTATCTCTCTGTACTTGAATATCTGTTTGTGTCTCTCCAAGATCTCTTTTTATTGTTGAATTTCTCTCTCTTCTAAATGTTGATAGTCTTTGTCCTTTATTTCCAGTATCCTGCAGCTATCTTCTTCCATTGCTTTCATCCCTATGCCCTTGAATAAGCCCTTGGGAGTACTTGCCACTTCAATTGTGTTCATACACTTGCCCTCAAATCAGCCATGTGGAGTACTTGCCACTTTTAATTGCAAGTCCTTGAATTGGCCATACAAATTACTCACCACATTGTCATCTTCAATCAGATGTTAGATTTTATGTATTTTCCATATATTTTCACATTTCATCTCTTCACATTAATGTTTCAATTCATTGTGTTCAGGATTTGTGTCCTCCCTTTTCCATTCTTGATAGCACAAACACTTGATGGCATAAATACTCTCTTTGTGTTAATTCCTTCATTCTCATATAGCATTATGTCTGCTGTTATTTGACTTTCCATTTCTATTGTGTACATTCTCCACTGGTGTGGCTGCAAATGTATGTCTTCCTCCAACTCCAAAATGATTGTCTTTTGTCTGCCTTCTTCCTCCTTGATTTTGATCTCTTCTTCTTTAACTTTTTTCGTCCTGCTCACATAATTTATGATGCATCCATTTTTTGTCAAAAAATCATCACCAAGTATTACCTGATAGGGTAACAGGTTAATGTGTGTGTCTACCACCACTAGCAACTGCTCAAATGTTGTATTGGCTATCCTCATTTGGACTGACTTTATCATTCCTTTTGTATCAATGTGTTGATTAAGCATTTGTTTGATTTATCTAAGTAATCTTGTTTGAAGCCCAGTTTTGCTGCACACTCATCTGTTATTACTGACATCACTGCTCCTGTATCAATAGTTGCTTTTGTCATCACTCCATTAATTGTCACCATGATTGTATTTATGTTACCTAAATTTGTTAAGATCATTATCAGTGCATGGTTTTTGTGAGTCAGCACTCCCTTTAGTTTTCCCATTCCTCATTGGTTTGCACTGCTTTGTTAAATTCCATTTAGGATTCTATTAAATCTTCATTGTCATGGTAAGCTTCCTTGTCCCTAATCATGTTTATCTGTTTTGTACATGCTACATCACTTGTTTTGTTTTGCACATAATGGACAAAAGAAAACTTTGAAAAGTGATCATTTACATGCACAATCTAAATTTTTTTGCCAAAAACCTTATCATTAACTAGAGCCAGATCAAGTTCAATAACATTATTATGGTTTCTAAAATATGCATTGATACAATTTGACATTAGTGAGCCTTAGATTTTTTTTGACATACATTGCATTTGGCCCTAATATCAATTAAAGCATTATTACAAAATTTAGGTTAGCAGAATTAAGAGAATTTGAAATTTGTTCTTTGCTTAGGTATTATATTGCTTATGTAATTTTTGTAAACCTTTCTTTGTAATTTTATTTGAACAAACTACAGAATGACAAACTTGATAATTTTGTTTTTTCAAGCTGATCACTAAATGACCACTAGATGTATTCATTAAATCAATACTTTGAGCTTGAATCATAACAGTCTCTTTTTCACAATTAATATTAGCATCAAGTTTAGATAAAGTTGCATTTGAAATTAATAAAGGTAAATTTCCATCAACTATTTCAATTCTAATATGTTAAATATCCTAACCAAAGTATGCTGAAATAGCAACAGAAAACAAACTAAACTTATTTACTTCATCTGCAAATACAAACATGCTTTTAGATTGTTCTCAATCATAAATTTCTTTTGTTGCTTTTTCATAGCTCTTCTGCCATTGATATCCAGTGACCATCTTTGGACAGGCAGTATCAATTATTCCTGTTTAGGATTATTTTGGACTGAAATTTTATTAGATGTTGAGTAAGCAATATATATGTTGTATTCTCAGTTATTTATATCATTGTGATGAGGGTATGATCATTTTAAGTGTCTGGTAAAATTACAGATATAGCATCTAAGTTTTGAATTTTACTGAAAAGGATAACATCCATACTATTCCAAATATGTTCTTGATGGAACATAATTCAGTTGTCAACAAATTGTCCACAGCCAATGAAGGCATCATCATTGCAAGCATGGGATTAATAATTTACTTCATATGCAGTAGATTCTATTTTAACTTGTTCAGAAATAGTGTTATTTATCTGTGAGAGATTTGAAGAAGTGTAGATCAAACAGCCTTAAGATAAAAAAGGGTTGATGTGAATATTATCATCACTTCTTTTTTGCTTAAACCAGATGTATATAAAAGTTCTACTGTAAAACACCATTGCCAAGTGTCATAACTCATTCTTTGAGTTTAAGTGATATCTGCTCAAATTTGCTTATGTAGTCAAACATTAATTGATTTGGTTTTTTTATTAATTTCTTGACATGTTGCTATGCTTCATATGGCCTTTCATTGTCTTTTATTGTGTATGCTGCATCAAGTGTGGCAAGTAATGAGCATTTGTGATAATGCATATTTTTCTTTCAGTAGATCAGTGACAAAAGTCCATACTAGAAACTCCTTTTTCCTTAGTGGATTAAATGTCAGTGCATTACAGTACAGGCTACCAAATGATTACATAAAGAAACAGACTTTAACTTTGGAAGTAAGAACACATAGTGACATCTATTAAAATATATTTACAATAATTAATAACATGTACAGGTTTATTAAATGGGTTTTTAAACTTGGTTCAACATGACAATACATTTCTCAATAAATTGTAACATCCTAACCTAAGTACTAAAAAAATTTTTAAATGAAATTTTATCATTAAGAAAATGATTCTGTCTTTAAGTATGATGAAATCAGCATAATTGAAGAAATAGTAAGAGAATATGACATAGATACAACACCTTCTACACCAATTGGAAAATACAGAAGATAAGTGCTTTAGCTGATGCAGGAGAATATGTTAAAACTATTACAGGAATATTGAATAATGGAATTATAAGAAAGAGCAAAAGCCCCTATCTTTTTCATACTGCCTTCATCAAACAGGGTGACAAGGACCATTAATTCATCAATTTCTGTATGCTCAATATCATGAAAAACAACATGTATCTCACACATGTATCAACTTATGCAAGGCATATTGCCAAGGAAAATAGGTCTTCCAATGGCATCAGTGCCACAAAAAAGAAGTAAATAGCATGAGGTCATTTACTGATAACAGTAGTGTCTATTGGCTATTGAAATACTCTGGTGATCACAGTAATATCATTGCATGGTATAGAATACCCCAATAACCTCTTTTCAACATCAAACCTTAAAAATTGCTTTCACAAAAATTCTGAACTCTCTACAATCTTTCCACAGCACCAACATGCCCTATAAAAGAAGGCAAAATAAAAACTAAAAATTTTATACTTAATTGCCAGTACAAAGAACACATTTACAAAAACATTAATAAAATTATAAAGCTATTCTACTAATGCTTGGTATTGAGATTGAGGAGGAGGAGGTCACAGCTGCTGAAATCACTGACAACATAATGACCTCATTCAAATACAATTCATTGAAAACTTCAAGATAAAAATATCCTGCTTGTTTCTATGGCCACCTTTTACAAGAAACCCAAATTGGAACTTACTGAAAATGGTGTACTCTATATCACTGTGATAAAGTCCCAATAGAATTTCTCTACCTGACTATTATAAAGAGAAAGTGGTAATACATTTCACAATACTGGCAATACAGGTCTTTACAAAACCAAAATCATACTTCAATTCTAAATATCTATATAAAACTATTGAACAAAGAGAGGCTTTCTAAAAACAATTGTCTCTAATTCAAAAGTAAGCTCTTTTTAATTCAAGCAGAATAAATTGAACTTCTCCATTCTCACATAACTACTAATCATGAATGTCTTAACAGAACACTATTACTAAAGTAAGAGGAAAAATTATTCGAGGTCTTACCAATGCTTAACTATTTCTATAACATGCAAACACAAGCAACTACTAAAATGTCTCCTTATGAAGTGCTTTTTCGTCACAAATCTTATACATTACTGTATGATATTATAACCCGTATATTTCTAGCCAATACAACTACAGTCGTCACAGAATTATGTAAGTTTCCATAAATAGATAATATTTTATGAAATCCCTGTTCCTTAACAAAGTAAAACTCTTTCAACAGTTATTTGTTCGAGAATTTATTTAAGAACAACACTAATTGCTATTGTATAAATTTAAAAGTGAGAGGACACAACTTTTGAGGTTTTAAACATTGCTGTTCACAACCTACTGGAAGTGAAAATGGGAAAAACTTTTACCCAATGTATCTGCACAGTAGAAGAACAAAGATTTTTATCAGAGTTTTCAGAGTAGTGGGGAAGTGAATTGTTCAGAGCTGCTTGCAGCAGTGCTTTAAGTACAAATAAAAGGGTCAGTGAGGATAAATCTTTGACCTCTATAACACCACCTCCTTCACAGTCTTTTAGGCTAGGAAACAAATGGAAACAAGTTTCTCAATCTTGAAGAGCAGTTAAAACACTATTTATACACTGTCAGTTCACAACTGAATGCACATCTGTTGAACCTAAAAACAGTGCTACTAATCTATATTATAGATACTCTCACAAAAAGTTATTAACCTCAATATTGTCAAATTACTGAGGAATGCCTTGCTACCAACATTATGTTCCAGGCACAAACTTATGAAGTCATTTACTTGGATATGCTGCAGACTAATATGGCCAATATTTGCTGTCACTTCACTTTCAGTCTTGCACAATCTACTCTCAAAAACATTGCAACTAGATGGAATGAACATAATAATGAACAGTGACTAACTATTAATATAGAGCACCCTGAGAGAACCTACCACCTCACTGTTGAAAATTTACTTATCAACATTATTATTGCCTCTAAAGGCACAGATCTAAACAATCAAATATTCAATGAATCTCAAATACCTGAATTTCCACAACTTCAGCCTTATGTCTACTCTCAATCTTACTTACAGAAGGCAAAACCCTAACCATTCACATCTCAAAAAGGCAATATGTATCATTTGTTTCTAAATGTGCATTTGAAATTGCTGTTTTAGTTATTACAAGAAAAACATAGAATTGGCTGCTCTTACAAACTCTTTTATCCACTGCACCACTCAAGCATGATCGTCATGACAATTGTCTGCCTATCCCCATTGTCACAAAGAAGTCTTTCACATGAACACTAAGTAATATATGTTGTACACCACATCAAACATTCACCTTAAAATTTAGGCAGACAACACTCCCTGCTATGCACTGAAATTCTGGTGCAATGCCAAAAAGCAAGAACAACAAGCTACATCACTAAATATTGAAACTTTGGTATCTATGCACAAAACATGTTGCTTTTTGCATATACACTACCCTGAACAGACCTACATCCCATTAAAAGCATTAAACTTCGCCAGAATTCTCTCATTCAACTGCAGGCCGAAAAAATGAATTTCTAAATATCTTTGAGCTCAACACATGAATAAATGGGCTATTGGACAAAATAGCCAATGAAAAACTTATTAGCACTGAAAACTGAGGTAATTACACAAGAGAAAGTTCACACAAATTACTAGATCCGAAGTACGTGGATAATTGAAATAGTAACCTTCTAACTTACAGAGGGACTCCAATATATATCTGAATTATATTAGAAAATTCTTTCTTTGATCAATTTACACACAAATCTCTTCTTAAAAAACATTCCTTTTCAATTGTAGGTATGTATACTTTATTTTCATTTCTTGGTTCACTGCATTCCCTGTTGAAGAAGATACTGCTGCACCTCGAAACAATTCACATTTTCTCAAGATTGAATTGGGCAGGTGTGTAACATTGACACAACACCAAATTAAAGTCCATGTCAGTCATTAAGTAACAGATTCATTAATTCTAGTGTGATGTATTTGATTACTTGGAATTTTCTAAAAAAGCACAGGATAATTCTTCCATATGCTTATTTACTATTAGAATGGTTATTGTTAAATGAGGAAATGTGTACACATTATTTTACTTAAATTTTGCTCTCATTAAGTTGGTTTTTTATTAATCCATTGAGTAATCAGATGATAGCCACCAACTAGTTCTGGAGGAAGAGGAATTGAGATACTCTATGTCAGGGCATCAGTGCATTAGTAACATAGATAAGCAGTTTCCGATGCATTCTATGACTGAAGAGATGTTTGTTGATTTTCTCTGGCTTGTTTCTTTTTATGAAGCTGTATGTTTGATCAGCATGCCCATTCCATTCATTTGCTAATTGTTTTCTGTACTTGTGTAGCAGTCCTTGCTTCATTCTGATAATTTTGTGTTCTCTAATACTTCAGCAATAGATTTTGCTTAAATATTCTGCATACATACTTATATATATAAATATATATATAAATTTATATATAAGCATATAAGAGCAATGCAAAGTCAAATTCAATTAACAGCCATTATTATGAAATCTTAGTTTGTGAGATAAACTTGATATATATATTTTAGTTCCCAAAATGACTTCAACAATTGTGCAAAACAGTAAGCTCTCTAAATCTTTTATAAATATAAAGATGTGCACGTTCATGCTTGGGAATATTATTTGACTGCATGACTAAAATTCCAAACTGCATTGGGGAAAATATCAGAAAAGTGGATTCTATAAAAAATATTATATGCATTTTTAATGCAGATTGCAAATTTGCTATTCGTTTTCATTGAGCAATAATTATTTAATCTTATTTAGATATGAATGTCAAATGTCACTAAATATATTTGGTATTTAGTTTGATAATGAACTTTATTTAGTTGTTTCAACAATTAGTTCAAAATTACAAGGAAGTATAAATTTCTTACATTGCATGTGCACTGTTGATTACAAGTTTTAGAAATATTCCAATTTAATTTAAGATTTACATTATCTAATAAATTAACATTAGAATAATGTTTAGTAACTTCGCATGCTATATCACCACCTTCATCGAATCTCAATGGTAATGTGTTTAAAATATACAGCTTATTATTATGGATGATATATGAATTAAACAATGAGAAATTTTGCAATATGAATCTATAAAGTTCAATTATGTTTAACTAAATCATTTACAAACTATGTTTAATCCGAAGGTATGCGTTTTATATTGTATAGCCTTTTGCTGCTCACGCAGGATTTTCAGAGAGAGGGAATTAGGGACTGCTGATTTTCAGAGAGAGGGAATTAGGGACTGCTTGAAATTTTGCTCATGATCAAGTGAGTAGCCGAATTTTGAAAATATATATAAATTTTGACGTTAAAAAACATTTAATTTAGTCTGCTGAAATAAATAAACCTGGACATTCCACACCACTGAACGTCTTTGAATATTAATTATATAATTAATTGTCTGCAGAGAATTGTCTGCTTAATTGCAATGCACTAGCCCTGGAATTTTTCTGAGATTCGGTTCGAGAATGTCGTGTTGTTTGAAACTTTTAAAAGCACCATATCTTACTTTTTTGGGGTTTAATGCTACCATTTTTCTTGAAAGAACCAAGATGAGATGTAACAGTGGAACGAAGGACATATACTTTACGAGCTATTTGCAAGATCAGAGAATTTTAACTATTAAATTTATCCCAAATTAGCTTTCTAATAGCCATTGGAATATCTGTAAAAAATTACATGGTAAACATAAAAAATGAAATTTAGAATAAAAGCAAATTAATAGGTTTTGCACAAAGTTTAATAAAGCTCTAACCTTAGAGGTTGCATGAATAAGGTGTACATAATAACATAGTAGATTTACACTAATAGAACAACATAAGAATAATAGACGTGTTCAGAAATGTTCTATAAAGCAGGGGTGTCCACGGGTCACTTGTACTTGACCCGCAACCTGCACGACCCGCAGCCACCATGACACACATGATTGATTGTTAGAGCTTTGTGTCAATAAAAACATTAAAATTGGTTTGCTTCACCTTTGAATAATTTAACCTAAATTTTGAATTGATTATTTTACTCATGACCTGCGGACACACCTGCATGTAGCAAGTGCTGCGAAAAAATATTATGTAAAAACGAATTAATCTGTCCGACACTATATATATTACAAATGAATAATCAATGAGCATATGGTTGTAAATAAAACTCAATTCATTATTTTGATTCCTAGTTTCTTTTAATATAACAAAAGGAATTATGAAAAGATTTTTTTGTACTTATTAATTTGTTGAGAATTATGATATACCTGCTAAACATATTGTTATTTATTCATTAATATTTGGACACCTTGAAATTAAGAGTTATATAAAAACTTTACACTTGAGCAGAAGAGATTTTTCACGACTTAAAATAGTATTATTCCTAATTTAAAAATTCGAAATTTTTGTTAAATTTGGCAGATTTTTATGCTTATTGGTATCATTTATAAACAAGACATTCTTTCCAATTTCTACCATATGTCTGAATTAAATATTCATGAAAGGATCTTTAAGATATCCTTCCGTCCTTTGTAGGGTTTGTGTTTGTTTGAACTACTTAACAATATAAAATTGTTGTTCTACATGCTATAGTATCAAAAACCTAATTTTTGCCAACAGAGTACTGTTATTGGTCCAACAATGGCTCAATATTTTAAAATCAGTGGCCCAATAATGGATGATGGTTGGCAAACATTGATGGGCAGGCGGTCATTTACCAACAATGGACAATAATTGAATGTTTCCTGGGCAGTCTATAAACTCCATTACAAAGAGGAATTACTTAATGATCTAAGTAGTTTTAATTAAAAAACGTTTTGAAAATATAAAACATTTATTAGAAAAACATATATTGAGAAAATAAATAAATCTTTAAAAAATATATTATGGGCGTACCGACTCTTTCCTTTTATGAAGATTACGTTTCATTTTTCAAAAGCTAAAATTGGAATGCTAATTTAGATAAAATATTCCCAAGAAATGCTTAGCATCCACTTGTCTACGAGTCTTGTGCATGTGTTCTTATCTCCTGGGTGTTTCAGTTGATTCAACAAAAGCAATTTATTAATAATATCATTATATTTCTCGAACATTACATTTTCATTTTTATTTCAAAATCAATATTAAATATATATATATATATATATATATATATATATATATATATATATATATATATATAATTCGTATATTAAGTAGAATTTAATATTTTAGTTACTACAGGAGCATTCATATCACAGCCAGGTAGTCCAAGCTTATTTTCCTGTACAATATAGCTACATTGTAGACATTGAAGTTATTCTGTAATTAACCGAATATGATAACTCAGTTTTGAAATACATTTAGTTAATTATATTTAAATAATGTAATTTTTAAATAATTTAGTACCTTCCAATGTACCCTCGCCCGTGAATTTAAATGGTAATAATTTATAAATTATGTATCATATTATTATAGTTACATATAAATTAAAGAATCTATCATATTTAATGAATTTTTGCATGATTGTATTTTGATTAGATAACCGTATTTTTGTCAACATATAATAAGAATCTAAAATTATTCTCTAATTTCAACAACTATATTTGTTTCAATTAGCCTAAATCTGTTTCCATTGCATGGAGTTGCTTCTAGATTCTATATCTTTTTCCCAATTTCGAGTAATCATAATTTTAGCCTCTACACAAAATTTGAACATTTCGATAGGTAGTATTTATATACTATGCTTTTGATTTTGATATAAATTTTAAGAATAATTATAAATAGGAATTTTATGTTATAATAATGCGCAATACAATAGTGTACTAAAGGAATCCACAGTTGGATAAAACTGTTAGTGTAAATTTGGAAACTGCCGGTGCTATGCACAGGGACTTCAATGGGCTATATTAGATGTTTTATAAATGAATAACCTTTAAACAAACCACATGTTGTGTTTTTAATTTTAAAAACGAAATAAGTAATAAATGTGATCATCATACATTGATAAAATGATTTTTATTCACAATTTTAGCATGACACTCCTTAATTAACCATTTAATATTATAAGCACATTAAAGCATAGTAACACCTAATCTAAAACAGTGTATAGAATCACAACAAAATCCAGTCCATTATTGTAGGTGCATAGATGGATAAGACTAAGCAAATTTTTAAGATGAATATATAATATTAGGTAATATTATTTCAATTTTGTTATGAAGCCATGTAAATATTGAGATAAGAATTCATAAGTAGAAATTTCAATAATCTAATGAAATTTAATACACGTTACTAACAAACGTATATAAAATTAAAGCTATGAATCTGTAAAATAAAATTTGAATGGGTTTATACATGCATATACGATTATATTCAAAGCTAAAATAAATTACAATGCTTAAAAATATTTATGACATAGTTTTATATTTGCAAACAAATTGTAAAATATTTTAAAATTTTAACTTACATTATATTTTAGTATCTTCTATTGCAACATCACCCCCACCTTCTGGCTGTAATATTTTAATTAATTATATTTAGCTGTAATTAATTATGTCTAATAGAAGATTTACACTTTAAATTTAAGATATTTAAGCCCAAGCAACTTATTTCCAATATTTCCTTACAATATGACAATGCTTTTTAATTCAATGAAAATACAAAATTTTTAGAAAACTATAATTAATTTATCCAGTCATTTCCAATCTGAATTAGAACAAATATATGAAGCATAAAAATGATATCATTTGAAAAATATATCTTATCAATGTCATTTTCAACTATATTCTAGCGTATTTTAAACGAAATAAGTTTTTAAGTGCTAATTTTCAAATGCTAATAATTATTTTTAATTTACTTCTAGGTACATTTCTAAGTTTAAATTAATAATAAAATGCTTATTTTTATTGAAATTTACCTCAGAATAATATTTAGTAAATCCAACTACGCCTTCACAGCCAATTACTATTGGTAATGCATTTAATGTTATTTTTACTTTTTAAATATAAAAATTAAGCGATACTATGTTTTGCAATATGAACATTTTAGTTAGATCTTAATCGAAACTAGAATACATTCTTTATACAAAGGATTACATTATTTGATTAAATGTTCGCAAATTTAACTCCTCTATATAAAAAATAATCTTCTAAAATGTTAAAATTATCACCTCATTTCAGTTGCTTCACCTTTTTCTAAAATCATTGAAAAGCTGCTTTATGAACAAATCAGTCAATATTTAAGCCTTAAGGCTTGGTGATAAATATATGTACCACCTAACCAAATCCGTTTTCTAGACTGCTATAATTCACAGTATATCTGTATTTGCATGATTAATCTTAAGATAATGGCAAGTTAATATATTTATAAACTTTCAGCTAAATTACTAATTTCTCCTCAAACTTTTGTTTCGTATAATTTTCCTGTTTGATCAATGTGATCATAGATTTGGATATTAATATAATTAAGTGAATCATACAGTTAAATAGAATGTTTGTCAACACATATGTGTGAAAAATATTGTCTTGATAGTTTCTTTACATTCATTTCTTTGACAATCATTATTTGACTCCCTTAGGGGCCGCACTTACATATATGTACCACCCTAGTGTAGCATCACAGATGCATTTCAAAATTTAATATTGGTGATGGGGTTCTTGTAAATACGCAAGTTGGTTTCCAACAAAAGTACTCGTTTTTTAATTTTCGCTTTAGTTGTTATCATTCTTATGTAATTGTTATGTTGTTGTTTTTGAAATACTATAGCTTCTCTCAATAATACAAAGAGTAGTTGTTTATCTAATATATATATATATATATATATATATATAATATATATATATATATATATATATACATTACTGTATGATATTATAACCCGTATATTTCTAGCCAATACAACTACAGTCGTCACAGAATTATGTAAGTTTCCATAAATAGATAATATTTTATGAAATCCCTGTTCCTTAACAAAGTAAAACTCTTTCAACAGTTATTTGTTCGAGAATTTATTTAAGAACAACACTAATTGCTATTGTATAAATTTAAAAGTGAGAGGACACAACTTTTGAGGTTTTAAACATTGCTGTTCACAACCTACTGGAAGTGAAAATGGGAAAAACTTTTACCCAATGTGAAAACTACACAACCGTTTGTATTTCTTTCTTTGGCTATATGATATTATCACCAGCCTACCTACACTAGCAATTACAAATGTATAAATTAATATTTTGCTAGTTTTATTATATTGAAAAATTTCTGCTGTAAGTGAAAATTATAGCTAGTCCCATGTAGATAATAATTGCTATCCGAGTGACACGTTTTTGTTCTTGACATCAGTTATAGTGTAACAGATAAATTACAAACTGAAAAATAATAAATTTTTCATCAAAGCCATCACATCTATTGTTAACCTTTATAATCAAATATCCAAGCTTAGGACGAATTTTTAAATATCTAGCTTGACTAATTACGAGGTCGAAAGTGTCAATAGAATTCGAAAAATCCATTAGACGCTCTCCAGTATATTGTCATATTAAATGTACTGTTGAAAAGTTTATGTCGAAATATAAAAATCAGCATTGTTCAAAGAAGTTATCATAATTAATGTGAATATAATATCTATGCTGAATCAATTCTATGTCTATATAAATGCTTAGCTTAAATTGAGTCAGAATTTGTGTTTGACAAAAAAATATCATTTGTATTTTCAAAAATATTGTGATTATAAATTGCAATCATATTGTAAGCAATACAAAATATTGGAAATGAATTTTCACCACATAAGTTCTTTTCTTTTGCCAATCATTTGCATAAAAAAATTGATTTTTTTGTTTTGACAACTGAAATACATCTGCTGCTTTCCAAGGCATGGGCTTTACACTTAGCGGAATTTTCACATTTACTAAATGAATTTAAATATGAAGAAAGAGAAAATGTTTCAAGAAAAGCAGGTGCAGGTCATAAACAATAATGCTGATTAATTGGATATTTTAGTTTTTATAATAGTTGAAATTATAAACGATATATTTTTTAACAAAAAAGAATTAAAATGCAATGCATGAAAATTGAAAACATTTTTTTGAATTAAATACTTATTTAAATTTTATTGATTTTTTTCATTTTAACGTGGACAGTTTTGTCATAGTAATATTTGTTATTTTTAAGCTACGACTACTGAGTCAAGTAAGTTTTTTATATCTAACTGTAAATTGTTAGTTGTATTTTAGTTAGTTCTGAATTACAATGATTGCTTTTAGAGTAAATTTAATGAAAATTTTCTCAATAAAATATGTACTACTGATTCTAATAATACTTATACTGTAAAAATTTGTTTTTACAAGTTTTCCTGAGAAATTATATTTAGATAATACTCTTATTAATAGCTAATTAAAACTTAATCTATTTTAAGCAACTAAAGCTCATTAAGTTGAAATAATTACTACAATGACTTCCAGACCTCTAAATAGATTTCTTCATTTACATTTATACAGCAAATCATATTTTTCATACCTCGCTAGGTACATGCATTAAACAACCTAAGAATTATTTTAACCTCTAACTTTACGTAGACTTTCTGCTATTCATTTATAATTACGCGGTAATTTTTAGTTTGTATGTTGACTGCGATTGTTTAGAGATCATGCCCAATTCTGTGATGAAAAAAATATATGTCTCCCTTCTCTGTTTAATTAGTTATACTCGTTTTTTCTTCATTCGATTAAGTAGTGGATGAAGGTACCTAGTGTACTAACCTATTTACCTAGTCTTTTCGTAAGCCAGTGCCTACTATATAACATTATGTAATAGCTTCTGCGTAAGTGTAAGCCAATTTAATTTAAATCATTTTTCAAAGTTTATACAATATCTATATCGGCATCAGTTCATTAATTCATTTTTACTATTCAGTTAATTCTCAATTTTCAGTAATGACTACCACTTCCTACGAATGTAAGTAAATTTGGTTTTTTCTATACAAAATATTCACTTAGAACTTGTTCACAACACAAGTTCGGTTTCTCTCTTTATAATTATTAAGACTGTGCGATGCATGCTTTTTGAAATCGATTCGATTTCGACTTGATTTTTTTTAAAAAGTCGATTTTTGAAACAAATACGACAGTCGACTTCATTCGATTATTAACTACCGAATCGATTTCAATTCGACTAGATTTGTTTCCCAGTTTTACTATATATATATATATATATATATATATATATATATATATATATATATATATATTCAATTCGTATATTAAGTAGAATTTAATATTTTAGTTACTACAGGAGCATTCATATCACAGCCAGGTAGTCCAAGCTTATTTTCCTGTACAATATAGCTACATTGTAGACATTGAAGTTATTCTGTAATTAACCGAATATGATAACTCAGTTTTGAAATACATTTAGTTAATTATATTTAAATAATGTAATTTTTAAATAATTTAGTACCTTCCAATGTACCCTCGCCCGTGAATTTAAATGGTAATAATTTATAAATTATGTATCATATTATTATAGTTACATATAAATTAAAGAATCTATCATATTTAATGAATTTTTGCATGATTGTATTTTGATTAGATAACCGTATTTTTGTCAACATATAATAAGAATCTAAAATTATTCTCTAATTTCAACAACTATATTTGTTTCAATTAGCCTAAATCTGTTTCCATTGCATGGAGTTGCTTCTAGATTCTATATCTTTTTCCCAATTTCGAGTAATCATAATTTTAGCCTCTACACAAAATTTGAACATTTCGATAGGTAGTATTTATATACTATGCTTTTGATTTTGATATAAATTTTAAGAATAATTATAAATAGGAATTTTATGTTATAATAATGCGCAATACAATAGTGTACTAAAGGAATCCACAGTTGGATAAAACTGTTAGTGTAAATTTGGAAACTGCCGGTGCTATGCACAGGGACTTCAATGGGCTATATTAGATGTTTTATAAATGAATAACCTTTAAACAAACCACATGTTGTGTTTTTAATTTTAAAAACGAAATAAGTAATAAATGTGATCATCATACATTGATAAAATGATTTTTATTCACAATTTTAGCATGACACTCCTTAATTAACCATTTAATATTATAAGCACATTAAAGCATAGTAACACCTAATCTAAAACAGTGTATAGAATCACAACAAAATCCAGTCCATTATTGTAGGTGCATAGATGGATAAGACTAAGCAAATTTTTAAGATGAATATATAATATTAGGTAATATTATTTCAATTTTGTTATGAAGCCATGTAAATATTGAGATAAGAATTCATAAGTAGAAATTTCAATAATCTAATGAAATTTAATACACGTTACTAACAAACGTATATAAAATTAAAGCTATGAATCTGTAAAATAAAATTTGAATGGGTTTATACATGCATATACGATTATATTCAAAGCTAAAATAAATTACAATGCTTAAAAATATTTATGACATAGTTTTATATTTGCAAACAAATTGTAAAATATTTTAAAATTTTAACTTACATTATATTTTAGTATCTTCTATTGCAACATCACCCCCACCTTCTGGCTGTAATATTTTAATTAATTATATTTAGCTGTAATTAATTATGTCTAATAGAAGATTTACACTTTAAATTTAAGATATTTAAGCCCAAGCAACTTATTTCCAATATTTCCTTACAATATGACAATGCTTTTTAATTCAATGAAAATACAAAATTTTTAGAAAACTATAATTAATTTATCCAGTCATTTCCAATCTGAATTAGAACAAATATATGAAGCATAAAAATGATATCATTTGAAAAATATATCTTATCAATGTCATTTTCAACTATATTCTAGCGTATTTTAAACGAAATAAGTTTTTAAGTGCTAATTTTCAAATGCTAATAATTATTTTTAATTTACTTCTAGGTACATTTCTAAGTTTAAATTAATAATAAAATGCTTATTTTTATTGAAATTTACCTCAGAATAATATTTAGTAAATCCAACTACGCCTTCACAGCCAATTACTATTGGTAATGCATTTAATGTTATTTTTACTTTTTAAATATAAAAATTAAGCGATACTATGTTTTGCAATATGAACATTTTAGTTAGATCTTAATCGAAACTAGAATACATTCTTTATACAAAGGATTACATTATTTGATTAAATGTTCGCAAATTTAACTCCTCTATATAAAAAATAATCTTCTAAAATGTTAAAATTATCACCTCATTTCAGTTGCTTCACCTTTTTCTAAAATCATTGAAAAGCTGCTTTATGAACAAATCAGTCAATATTTAAGCCTTAAGGCTTGGTGATAAATATATGTACCACCTAACCAAATCCGTTTTCTAGACTGCTATAATTCACAGTATATCTGTATTTGCATGATTAATCTTAAGATAATGGCAAGTTAATATATTTATAAACTTTCAGCTAAATTACTAATTTCTCCTCAAACTTTTGTTTCGTATAATTTTCCTGTTTGATCAATGTGATCATAGATTTGGATATTAATATAATTAAGTGAATCATACAGTTAAATAGAATGTTTGTCAACACATATGTGTGAAAAATATTGTCTTGATAGTTTCTTTACATTCATTTCTTTGACAATCATTATTTGACTCCCTTAGGGGCCGCACTTACATATATGTACCACCCTAGTGTAGCATCACAGATGCATTTCAAAATTTAATATTGGTGATGGGGTTCTTGTAAATACGCAAGTTGGTTTCCAACAAAAGTACTCGTTTTTTAATTTTCGCTTTAGTTGTTATCATTCTTATGTAATTGTTATGTTGTTGTTTTTGAAATACTATAGCTTCTCTCAATAATACAAAGAGTAGTTGTTTATCTAATATATATATATATATATATATATATATAATATATATATATATATATATATATACATATACATATATAAGAGCAATGCAAAGTCAAATTCAATTAACAGCCATTATTATGAAATCTTAGTTTGTGAGATAAACTTGATATATATATTTTAGTTCCCAAAATGACTTCAACAATTGTGCAAAACAGTAAGCTCTCTAAATCTTTTATAAATATAAAGATGTGCACGTTCATGCTTGGGAATATTATTTGACTGCATGACTAAAATTCCAAACTGCATTGGGGAAAATATCAGAAAAGTGGATTCTATAAAAAATATTATATGCATTTTTAATGCAGATTGCAAATTTGCTATTCGTTTTCATTGAGCAATAATTATTTAATCTTATTTAGATATGAATGTCAAATGTCACTAAATATATTTGGTATTTAGTTTGATAATGAACTTTATTTAGTTGTTTCAACAATTAGTTCAAAATTACAAGGAAGTATAAATTTCTTACATTGCATGTGCACTGTTGATTACAAGTTTTAGAAATATTCCAATTTAATTTAAGATTTACATTATCTAATAAATTAACATTAGAATAATGTTTAGTAACTTCGCATGCTATATCACCACCTTCATCGAATCTCAATGGTAATGTGTTTAAAATATACAGCATATTATTATGGATGATATATGAATTAAACAATGAGAAATTTTGCAATATGAATCTATAAAGTTCAATTATGTTTAACTAAATCATTTACAAACTATGTTTAATCCGAAGGTATGCGTTTTATATTGTATAGCCTTTTGCTGCTCACGCAGGATTTTCAGAGAGAGGGAATTAGGGACTGCTGATTTTCAGAGAGAGGGAATTAGGGACTGCTTGAAATTTTGCTCATGATCAAGTGAGTAGCCGAATTTTGAAAATATATATAAATTTTGACGTTAAAAAACATTTAATTTAGTCTGCTGAAATAAATAAACCTGGACATTCCACACCACTGAACGTCTTTGAATATTAATTATATAATTAATTGTCTGCAGAGAATTGTCTGCTTAATTGCAATGCACTAGCCCTGGAATTTTTCTGAGATTCGGTTCGAGAATGTCGTGTTGTTTGAAACTTTTAAAAGCACCATATCTTACTTTTTTGGGGTTTAATGCTACCATTTTTCTTGAAAGAACCAAGATGAGATGTAACAGTGGAACGAAGGACATATACTTTACGAGCTATTTGCAAGATCAGAGAATTTTAACTATTAAATTTATCCCAAATTAGCTTTCTAATAGCCATTGGAATATCTGTAAAAAATTACATGGTAAACATAAAAAATGAAATTTAGAATAAAAGCAAATTAATAGGTTTTGCACAAAGTTTAATAAAGCTCTAACCTTAGAGGTTGCATGAATAAGGTGTACATAATAACATAGTAGATTTACACTAATAGAACAACATAAGAATAATAGACGTGTTCAGAAATGTTCTATAAAGCAGGGGTGTCCACGGGTCACTTGTACTTGACCCGCAACCTGCACGACCCGCAGCCACCATGACACACATGATTGATTGTTAGAGCTTTGTGTCAATAAAAACATTAAAATTGGTTTGCTTCACCTTTGAATAATTTAACCTAAATTTTGAATTGATTATTTTACTCATGACCTGCGGACACACCTGCATGTAGCAAGTGCTGCGAAAAAATATTATGTAAAAACGAATTAATCTGTCCGACACTATATATATTACATATATATATATATATATATATATATATATANATATATTAGTGGTATCAGTGGCAACATTAGTAATGAATAATCAATGAGCATATGGTTGTAAATAAAACTCAATTCATTATTTTGATTCCTAGTTTCTTTTAATATAACAAAAGGAATTATGAAAAGATTTTTTTGTACTTATTAATTTGTTGAGAATTATGATATACCTGCTAAACATATTGTTATTTATTCATTAATATTTGGACACCTTGAAATTAAGAGTTATATAAAAACTTTACACTTGAGCAGAAGAGATTTTTCACGACTTAAAATAGTATTATTCCTAATTTAAAAATTCGAAATTTTTGTTAAATTTGGCAGATTTTTATGCTTATTGGTATCATTTATAAACAAGACATTCTTTCCAATTTCTACCATATGTCTGAATTAAATATTCATGAAAGGATCTTTAAGATATCCTTCCGTCCTTTGTAGGGTTTGTGTTTGTTTGAACTACTTAACAATATAAAATTGTTGTTCTACATGCTATAGTATCAAAAACCTAATTTTTGCCAACAGAGTACTGTTATTGGTCCAACAATGGCTCAATATTTTAAAATCAGTGGCCCAATAATGGATGATGGTTGGCAAACATTGATGGGCAGGCGGTCATTTACCAACAATGGACAATAATTGAATGTTTCCTGGGCAGTCTATAAACTCCATTACAAAGAGGAATTACTTAATGATCTAAGTAGTTTTAATTAAAAAACGTTTTGAAAATATAAAACATTTATTAGAAAAACATATATTGAGAAAATAAATAAATCTTTAAAAAATATATTATGGGCGTACCGACTCTTTCCTTTTATGAAGATTACGTTTCATTTTTCAAAAGCTAAAATTGGAATGCTAATTTAGATAAAATATTCCCAAGAAATGCTTAGCATCCACTTGTCTACGAGTCTTGTGCATGTGTTCTTATCTCCTGGGTGTTTCAGTTGATTCAACAAAAGCAATTTATTAATAATATCATTATATTTCTCGAACATTACATTTTCATTTTTATTTCAAAATCAATATTAAATATATATATATATATATATATATATATATATATATATATATAATATATAAATTAGGGTGGCTCTTATATATAAATTTCCAAAAGTTTTGATC
>CABFPE010000426.1:591705-607831 GCA_900660155.1 Hofstenia miamia
ACTGTTATTTTAGATCCAAGACACGAGACAGAGGGTACAAAGTACAGGGTACGCTTACCCGACCTGCAACAAAGCACAAAAGAGGAATCAAAGAACTACGCTACAACGAGTATTTCCATGCGATACTGACACATCAATAGAGACACCAACCACAACTCAGATGACTCAGTGTAATGGAATAGTGTGCATGAGTACGATAGTGAAAATGTGTGATACCATATTAATTTAATGTATTGATTGTTCTTGTTATCAATGAAGTTGTATAATAAAGGAATCTCGCAACCGGGATACAATAGCTTGTTATGAGTTCGTACATATAATAACCTTACATATAAATAATTACATGCCAACCTAGAGTACATGTGAACAATCAATACGGTCCTGGCAAAAGGAATGAATTGATGGTTTGTCAGTCCACTAGTAATCATATGTAGTAAACCCTGTTCAAGATAATACAAGCAGATATTGTAGTTTCCTAATGTAGCTAGATGTAATAGCATAATGTAATAAATATTGTAATGTGAGCAACGAATGATAGGAAAGCTAATACGAGTAAAAACCCCTATTCTTAAACCTAACCTATGAGCATCTCGGGTAAGCACCAGCTATACATGATGCACCCGTTAACTGGAGTCGTGAACCACCGTCTAGAATACCCGAGAGCTCGAACGTTTAGCTTTCCATTCTATTAAATAAAATAACCTGATACAAAAACGTAAAGTAAATCCAGTAAATTAACTTCATCACCAAAATGATCAATTACACAATTTTTATAGTGAAAAATTAACAAACAATCAAATATTTGACTAGTACCTGCTAATTCCAGTTGTTGACAATTTCAAATGCTTTAAATTTCGTTTGTCTGCTGATTACGCACTTCTGCCTTAATTAGCAGTTGCAATTTAGGTCTAGTGCCTTTTTGCCAAATTAATTAATATCAAAAATTACTGCACTATAAATTTACAAATAACTAATTAATCTTAATCATATGTTTTTACAATTAATATTTTATTTTAATATTCAGTCTTAGTTTCTTCTTCCTTTTTTCTTAGTTTGACCACATATGATTCAGATTACGATTATGTTACATTAGATTACAACAGAAAATCTCGCATACCAACATGCTGTCTTAGTTAGCAGTAGCATAAAAGCGAGTGTACCCCATTACACAAATTGACCTTTGACCTTAGCAGGCATATCTGTGATGCATATGATGTAATTGTGTACTTTGGCCATCTGTGTATCTTTGATGTCATTGGAACATATTCTCTTTTGTTATAATATTTGTTGGCAAACACATTTGTTTGCAGTCTATTGTATAAAATGTAACCAATTTTTTTATTCATATTTGTTTTTGGAATTAAATAATAAGTATTTTCAAACAAATAATTTTCTAATATTGAGGATAATAAATATGTTTCACAGAAAACACATGACAATTGCAAAAATAAAAACATTTGTTTGCAGTCTATTGTTTAAAATGTAGCCAATTTTTTACTTGCTTATTTACATGGCCTAACTTAGTTTACATACTTGTATTTTATTAACATACACTACATTGGAAATACCACATTAATTTAGTTTATATATTCATTTTACATACTTGTTTTATTTTGTAAAATTTAATAACAAATGTTTGAATCAGAGAGGTAATAACACTCATTAAAAGCATAATGGCTTATTTTGGTAATAAAGCAAAAACTAGTTTATGCAAAAACTCGCAATTTCTAATATTTAATAAACATATGTTGTAAAACCCACATACATGTTTAAGAAAAGACAAAAATGTAATTTATTCTAAACTTTGCTTATAATGACCATATATATCTTACTATTGAATTTGTCTATTGTGTTAGTTTTTCATCATTGTTGTTGAGGGAATTCTGTAGGAAACAAATGCAATGTGTATTTGCACATTATGAGTTTCACATGATCGTGTCTAAATTAATGAATAATAAATTAAATGATAGATCACAGTATAAAACACATGATCAATAAAAGTTTAAACGAAATCAATTAAAAATGTGTATTAACAAACAAACGATGTTTCTATTTATGATAAACTATATAATTAATTTAACATTGGACTGCAAATTCGCAGCAATTTATTAAGATAAAATTGACTCCATTTTAAAAGAAATATCTGTAAAACTAACTAGAGATAATATTGCAAAAAGTGTTAAGAATCAAAACAATGTCTGAGATTTATTTATTAAACTAGCTTACTGTCAATTCCATTTTCGTTAAGAGTTGCTTAACAAAACTAAACACACCCACTATCTTTTTCACATGAACGCCCTTCACATAAATATCACAATTATTTCCATTTGCGTCGATAAAACTCTACAATTGATCTTGTATATTATTGAATCCTATCGGAAAGGTGATAATTCCGTGTACAACCATTGCTAAATAAAAAATTTAGTTATGTGTTGTTTGCTTTTAAAAAATTTAAGAACTGGCGTAATGTTAAATGAATTTGGATTGATCGTGGAAGTGAATTCAGAGGTGAATTTTTCAATTTTTGTAAAAGAAATAAAATTATATTGTATTGTAAATTCAAACATGAAGGAGTCTAAAGGAAATTCTATTTAAATATCTACAATTTACCAACAACTTTAAATATGTAGACAAGTTACAACACATAGCTAATGTATTGAATTCCCATGTAAATCGTACAATTGGAATGAGTCCAAATTCTGTGAGAAAAAAACACGTACCATATTTGATTGGAAAATTAATTAGTGTTAATACATGTTGCCAAAAAAAGCATTATTTCATAATTGTGAATTAGTTAGAATTTCAAAGTCAGACCATATTTTTCGAAGAGGATATTTACCACAATTTCAAAATGATATATTATTGAATCTTATGGGAAAAGTGATATTTAGCAAAGCCACATGAGATGCATTATAGATTGGTCTTTCCAAATACTTTTATTAAACTAGCTTACTGTCAATTCCATTTTCGTTAAGAGTTGCTTAACAAAACTAAACACACCCACTATCTTTTTCACATGAACGCCCTTCACATAAATATCACAATTATTTCCATTTGCGTCGATAAAACTCTACAATTGATCTTGTATATTATTGAATCCTATCGGAAAGGTGATAATTCCGTGTACAACCATTGCTAAATAAAAAATTTAGTTATGTGTTGTTTGCTTTTAAAAAATTTAAGAACTGGCGTAATGTTAAATGAATTTGGATTGATCGTGGAAGTGAATTCAGAGGTGAATTTTTCAATTTTTGTAAAAGAAATAAAATTATATTGTATTGTAAATTCAAACATGAAGGAGTCTAAAGGAAATTCTATTTAAATATCTACAATTTACCAACAACTTTAAATATGTAGACAAGTTACAACACATAGCTAATGTATTGAATTCCCATGTAAATCGTACAATTGGAATGAGTCCAAATTCTGTGAGAAAAAAACACGTACCATATTTGATTGGAAAATTAATTAGTGTTAATACATGTTGCCAAAAAAAGCATTATTTCATAATTGTGAATTAGTTAGAATTTCAAAGTCAGACCATATTTTTCGAAGAGGATATTTACCACAATTTCAAAATGATATATTATTGAATCTTATGGGAAAAGTGATATTTAGCAAAGCCACATGAGATGCATTATAGATTGGTCTTTCCAAATACGTAGTAAAACTATATATGGAGTTATTGCTTCGATAATTGTCAGAAAGAAGACTAACAATTGGCATATCGCAAAAGTGTATAATATTATAAATTTCGATTATGCTATTTATACAAAACATTTTGTACATGTAAAATATACAAAGTGATTACGAATAAATTAATTTATTATGTCCATCACTACACAAAAAGTCATTAACAAATGGTAAATCAGTAAATACAAATTTTTCAGGTATAATATTGAAAAATAAAAAAGCACGAAAAATACAATAAGCACTGCAAACTGGTGATATCCCCTGCAACTTTGTTTTTTGATAACATTCACACACATGGAATCCATTATACATAGTTAGAAAGTAATGTTCAATATCGGGGTATTGGCTTAATGGACAACCGAGAGAATGCTTGCATCTCATATAGTCAACAACCAATGGGTTCCGGGATGGCCAGTTGGGCTCGCATTACAAATTAGAAAAGAGTTTTAGACAAGGCTTGATATTATGCAATCTGAGCCCAGAATGGGTTTGAATCGGGTGTTCCTGTAAATTGTAGATTGGGACAAGTGCTAGTGCAATACGTCGAATCGGTTCATTTGAAAATACATTTTATTTTGTTAGAGAGTTTTGACCAGGTGGAATAATAAATGTTCTTGTGAGAATTCGCATAAAGTGGTATGTCGCTGGTGTAGTTAACAATGTTTTTTCAATTGCCAGATGCACACATTCTGTAACGCATAGCTTCCTTAGACTCAATGTCGCATCTGTAATTTCTGTTTTGTAGTATACAGCGGGGGTAGTGGTAGAATTGGAAATTAGTGAAAAATCATCCAATGATCGTAAAAGTTTGAGACGAAGGCTAACTCCTGGTATCAATAATTTTTTGTTTTGAAAAAAAATCCACAGCTACACATCCATAGAGGTTTAAAACTTTGCTTTTCTGTGTTAGAGCCAAACGCTGAAATTGTCCATCTTGGTTATTACACTTACCTAATGATTGATCAGGACGTTTTTCAAAATAATACCCACTTGGTGCTAAAATTGAATTTTCTTGTGCTGCACTCTTTAAAAGTTCTGTTGTCATCATTACAGTATGTGGCCAAACTGCATCACATGTTTGTATTAAAACTTTATTTCATAAAGATTATAATCACTAAATAATTAATGTAGGGGGTTGCTTACTAGACAAACATGATCCCATTTAGTAGCATCAGTAACATCCCAGATATGATCACTCCCGTCATTGCATACAATTTTGACTGATATAGCCAACTGTATACTTTGTAAATCAATGTATTCATTTTGTTCTGAACCGAAATTAAATTCAATCATTGGACCATTAAACCCTGATATTGGGAAATATTTTTGTGTGCTACCACCATTGAAGTTTACCAAAACTTTATCTCGTTTAAAAATGTCCAAACACAAATGTGTGAAGGTGTCCATGACTGTACTTGAACTACTAACAATTCTCAATGAATCTGTGTATTTATACTAAGTTTTTAAAGATATCAGTTTTTTTAATTCTAGGCATTTTTTGTTTCAAACTATCACATGTACGCCTACTTTGTTCATTGACCAAAAATCGTTTAACACCACGTTGTGGTTTGATAGTTTTTGTTATTCTATCAGATATAGATATTCCATTACCATTTTGACTAATTTCTTTACGTTGTTTATTAGATTGCTTGTTTACTGTGTATTTTGCAACATTTCCAATTCTGTGTTTTACCACATTTTTTACATTATCACCAGAGACTATCTCATTTACACCTGAAATTGCTTGATCCAAAATTCCTTCACCGACATTAGTAATAACATTTTTCAATGGTGGTATCATTTTGACTATTAGTGGTTTAGCAATACGTTCCAATGATTTCACAATGCCAAAGCCTTTTTGACGAGTATTGCTGAAATAATTTCGACCACTTGCCTGTTCACTATAATGTTGCTCCATACTGAATGATCTGTTTGTTTATTCATTCCATATTTATACTAATCTATTCTAGTCCATGAATGTTTCCTAATAACTTGTATTAATTAATGGTTATAAAATTTTCCTGAAATTGTTTCCCCGTCACTGATTGACTTTATTTCATATGTAACAGGTATTGTGGAAAACACTTTGTTGATTTTGAAAACCTCATTTTGAAATTATGGTAAATATCCTCTTCGAAAAATATGGTCTGACTTTGAAATTCTAACTAATTCACCATTATGAAATAATGCTTTTTTGGCAACATGTATTAACACTAATTAATTTTCTAATCAAATATGGTACGTGTTTTTTTCTCACAGAATTTGGACTCATTCCAATTGTACGATTTACATGGGAATTCAATACATTAGCTATGTGTTGTAGCTTGTCTACATATTTAAAGTTGTTGGTAAATTGTAGATATTTTAATAGAATTTCCTTTAGACTCCTTCATGTTTGAATTTACAATACAATATAATTTTATTCTTTTACAAAAATTGAAAAATTCACCTCTGAATTCACTTCCACGATCAATCCAAATTCATTTAACATTACGCCAATTCTTAAATTTTTTAAAAGCAAACAACACATAACTAAATTTTTATTTAACAATGGTTGTACACGGAATTATCACCTTTCCAATAGGATTCAATAATATACAAGATCAATTGTAGAGTTTTATCAACGCAAATGGAAATAAACTTGGTATTTATGTGAAGGGCATTCATGTGAAAAAGATAGAAGATGTGTTTAGCTTTGTTAACCAAGTCTTAATGAAAATTGAATTGACGGTTGTTAAATCTGAAGCAAATGACGAAAAAAGTTTTGAAAAACTATTTAGTACTTTTTCACAAAATTTGCCAATGATTACAACAGTACCGAAATTGGATTTTGAAATCACCAGTGGAAGAGTAGTCATAAAAAATGAAATGCCTTATGAATTTGAATTAAATCAGGTAGGTGAAAATTTGGGGTTTGATCATCACTATATAATAGTCAATGGTTTGAACACTGCTGAATATAGTTTTGGTATTTTAAATGGACTGCATACTATTTTAATTTATACTGATTTAGGTACTTGTCAGTAGTATCAGAGTGGTAGCATCCTGTTATTGGATCAAATGCTCTTATTCACAGTATATAGTGTAAATGATCAGCCATTTATCAATTATGAAAAGACTTATATAATTTATAAGCCAACTTCAAAGTCATTCATTGATAGAATTACAATTAGCTTCCATACATCAAATGATGAGTTCATTCATTTCAATGATACTAGCAGTGTTTATTTAACTCTTAATATCAAAGACACGAGGAAATTTAAGTATAAACAATTTCTTAAAATGTAAAATAAAATAAGTTATTTGATATTTTTAAATGTTTTGTATTAATAACCGATAGTAATAATCCAACTTGTAAAAAATTCTAGCTTTATATGATTTGAAAATGTTTTTTTTAAATTTTTAAATTGATTTGGATTTCATGTAAAGACGATAACAATCTTTATGATTGGATACATTTTTGACATTTGAACCACGTAATATTGACATTGTCTATGAAGCATGCAACTTTATAGATAGAGCAGATTAATGGAATTTCACATTGATGAAACAAAGACAACTACTCTGAAAGATTCGAAACTTTTTGGTAAGCTATTTTAATAATTAAATATCAGACATTGTTTTGATTCTTAACACTTTTTGCAATATTATCTCTAATTAGTTTTACAAATATTTCTTGTAAAATTGAGTCAATTTTATATTAATAAATTGCTGCAAATTTACAGTCAAATGTTAAATTTATTATATACTTTATCATAAATAGAAACATCATTTGTTTGTTAATACACATTTTTAATTGATTTCATTTAAACTTTTATTTATCATGTGTTTTATACTGTGATCTATCACTTAATTTATTATTCATTAATTTAGACACAATTGTGTAAATTCATAATGTGCAAATACACATTATGCTTTTAATCAGTATTATTATCTCTCTGATTCAAACATTTGTTATTAAATCTTACCAAATAAAACAAGTATTAAAATAAACATATAAACTAAATTGGTGTGGCATTTCCAATGTCATGCATGTTAATAAAAAAACAAGTATGTAAACTAAGTTAGGCCATGTAAATATGCAAGTAAAAAATTGGCTACATTTTAAACAATAGACAAACAAATGTTTTTATTTTCGCAATTGACATGTGTTTTCTGTGAAACGTATTTATTTCCCTCAATATTAGAAAATTATTTGTTTGAAAATACTTATTATGTAATTCTAAAAACATATATGAATAAAAAAATTGGTTACATTTTATACAATAGACTGCAAACAAATGTGTTTGCCAACAAATATTATAAGAAAAGAAAATATGTTCCAATGAAGTCAAAGATACACAGATGGCCAAAGTACACAATTACATCATATACATCCCAGACATGCCCACCAAAGTCAAATGTCAATTTGTGTAATGCGGCAAGCTCACGTTTTTTTAGCAAATCTGTAAACTATTTTTTTTCAGTTAAAAAGAAGAAAACAAAAATCACTAATTCAGCATAGCTTCCACTGAAGTTCAATTGCCATTTTCAGATTCCAATAGACCTAGTTAATACTAATACAATGCTACCTAATGTGGTCTTAATTTGTGGCATTCAACTCAATAAACGCATGTGTAGTTTAAGGTCTTACCTGACATATATAATTAATAATTGCTGATACAACTCATTCAAAATTATCCGCAGTGTATTATTGTGATTATATATCCATATGATTTTCAAAGTTCTAGTTTTTCTTCTTATGTATAAACCCATAATTAACCTTCCTTCAACTCTAGCTTCAATTTACAAAACATGTAATCACTACCTGTGAAATGATCTACAAAACCATTGATGGAAATCTTGCTTATTATTGAATTCATTTTAATAATAATAACATAGACAAGGCAACCAAACCACATCTGACTAAAATCATAAATGACTTTTGTTCATATAATTTGGCTTTTGACATTTAAAAGGAATTACCTGTAGATGCTTACAGCTCACTAATTTAGTTTATGAAATATTCAAATCAACATAGTCACAAATTTCACTATTTGATTTCATTTTGTTGTTGTAAAGATGTTTTCATTGCTTAAGTGAGCACTGAGAGCAGTAATGAGTTTGTTGTAATCAGGTTTATTGTCAGATTTCAGGCTAATTTCAACACTTAGTACGAAATCCTTCAATTTTTTGGGTAACTGAACAACTCCATTTTTTATACTACCCTGTTGGGATCATTGAAACAAATTGAGCTCAAAGATCAGAAATCTTTGTGTTTAATATAAAGACTTGGTACTGCAAATCATTATTATGGTTTTTTGAATCAGCAATAGCACTAATCTGTTGAGATTTAATTTTGATCATTAAGTGGGCATAATCTGCATTGATTTTTGGCAGTCATAATGAGTTTCCTATTCATAATGTGATATCCAATAAATTGGGGGAGAATGAGAAGAAAATTTGGCAGTGAAAATAAATAGAGAAAATCTTAGCAGATTCCATAATGAATATTAATTGGTCACTTAAATAGTTTCCTCAAAGAAGCTTAATGAATAAAATAGTCTTGGGTCACTGTTTTGCAGTTGTATGAGTAGTGTCAATAAATACAGAATATCATGGCAACATCTCATTGCTGAATCATATGTTGCCTGTTAGTATTAGAGAGTGAAACAGTATGTATAATATAAGTAAGGACTGCTACACCAGCACAGTAGATAAGTAATAATTACATTGTGCATTGATTGTTGAGAAAAAGTGAAGGCACACATCATCATATAAAGCATAGCAGCTGATAACAATTATGAGGTGGGCTCACTGACTAAACATAGAGACTCATTAAAAGAAGTAAGCCAGAGCAAAACACCTAACATCCTGTCAGTAAGAGAAGGTAGCCTAGAATACAGACCACTGGCAATGAAGCACTGATATACTGAAAGAGAGTATCATAAACTCACCTCCTCTTTTTGGAATTCGTTGCCAGCATACATCTGATAAGATAACATATTAATAGAATAACAAACTTATGCAAAAGCAAAACATAAATTATATAATGCATTCATAGTTTCCTATTTATTAATAACATGTGTAACAGTAAATAATCGCAAACACAGCATATGGCAAAATTGCTTAAAAAACAAATAATATCATGCTAGAATTAATGAATCTTTTACACAATGATAAATAAAGTTTGATTTGGTGTGATGTTGATATTACAATATATTGACTAAAATAATAGTTTCTTGAAGAAAATGAATATCAAATTTGGAATCTGGATAAAAACTGCATATAATATTTTTTAAAGAGTCTGCTTTTCTAACATTTGTTCCAATGCATTTCATAATTTTGGGAATGCTCAAATATTCCCAAGCACAAATGTGAGCCTCTATTAATATTCTATAAGTAATTAAAAGAGCTTACTGCTTTGCACAATTGTTGATGTGATTGTAGGAACTAAAATATATGTATTAAGTTTATCAAGCATACAGAGATTTCATTATCAAAACTATTAATCTAATTTCGCTTTTTATTGCTCTTATATATATAAATATATACGTATATATATATATGTGTGTTTTTTGGTTGGAAGTTATGAACTACTCAAGAGTTATTCTTATCATTTTATCAGCTTCTGTAATAGTTGTGTGAATAAGAACAGGAAAGAAGAAGTTCATTTTGATTTTTCATGTAAGGAACCATTTTCATTTATATTAGACGAACCAAGGACTTTGTTACAACATGGTCAATTTCTTCTTGAGGAAATATTTATGAATAGAAATATTTAAAGGCACAAATTAGACAGTAATGAATATAGCTATAAACATCATGTAAAAGTAATTGTAATCAGAGAATCAAATTTGTAAATTCACGCCCTTTAATTTGGTCAAGGAAATTTTAATGTTTTTAGGCATTATACTATGAATAATATCACTAAATTCGGAAGTGAAATCCACTGTTCTATACTGTCTTATTTGATTTAAAATCAAAGGGTCAAGCACTGTATTGTGGCTCAGGTTTATAAACTATGGAGAACTGCAATAGAAAAAAATTTATCTAACTAGAAAAAAATGTTATGAACATATTATTGCTGAAGCAATCGATAAATAAAATATTCAAATCAAGAATTTAAAACTCTACCAAGATAATATTTAACTGAATTTTTTTTCACATAGTAATTGACTGTCTTTAAATTCTTTGTATGCGAAGTGTTTTCCTTCATGCATAATATCTCAACTGTAAAATTTCTATTTTGAAACAAACTTGGCCTGACACTTTTATAACAGAAGCTTCATTCCCAATCTTCTGATTTTTAAGGCAACAAGAATTGATTGAATAGGTCTAACTTTTAAAGTACATCGTGGCTGTTAAATTCTTAGTCACAACAACGTTAGATATTTCACAAAGAATTCTGCCTCTTAATAAGAATTTACATGCTTTACAATAATTTTACTTCATAATAACAAAATTATTATCATCTGCCTCTACATTCCACAAAATTAAAGCCTTTACTGACCTGATGCTTTGACTATTGTTAGATGCTTAAATAAATACTAGTATCTCTATAAATTTTGCTAATTCTTTTAGATTATTATATTTCTGATAGCAATGCCCTTGAAATTCTCTGGGGTGATCTAAATTTAACTCATGGATCTCGCATGGAATAATGCAATCAATGGATATCCAATAAATATTAATCCGAAAATTTATTTTATGAATATTCATGGATCATTGTGGATCAACAATAATGACTAACAGATACATTTACTCATTTTTACGGGAAATATTAAAATAAAATAGCTTAAAATGAAAAAATAATGAAAAAAAAACTCTCACTCTAACAATATTATGCGTGTATACCAATCACATTACACTATGAGAGATAATTACATACTTGGTATAATAATCAAAATATTAGGACTTCTTTAAGACATGACACGCTTTGAGAGGCAAGCCTAGTTTTAGTTTCTTTCTTTTAAGGTGTACAAATCAAATTAAGAAATCTGTGTTTATGTTTTAATTTTTCTTCAAGAGAATTTCCTTGGTGGATGTGAATAATTTATGGATTAATCTATAAATATTTTTGTGGATTGTATTGGATATTGATCGGAAAATATTTGGTCCACGGCAAACCTGGAATCAATGTGATCACCTCATGAGTTTGATAGCACCCTACTGGATAAACTGATTGAATTTAATTTTATGCAACTGATTGACTTTCCTACACAAGTTAACGGCAATAGTCTTGATATTGTTATGACGAACTCTGACAAATTTGAAATATTCTAATCTAATACTCCAAGCAACAGTTTCTAT
Organism: Hofstenia miamia; assembly: GCA_900660155.1. Lineage (NCBI taxonomy): Eukaryota > Metazoa > Xenacoelomorpha > Acoela > Hofsteniidae > Hofstenia > Hofstenia miamia. The sequence continues at coordinate 603,691 of CABFPE010000426.1, forward strand.
TATATTATATTTTTCAGAATCTATCAACTCTTAAATTTTCATAATTTGATGCGAATCATGATAAAATTCCGGTTTTGTCATACTCCTTTGAGAACCCGCTGAACAATCTCAACTATGGATATGAGATGCATGCTAAACATTTTCTCTAACCTATAAGTTTGTTCTAAGAAAGCGACTAAAACCACATTATTTACTTAACTTTTTCACTTCATATACTGTTCATTTGTACAACAAGGCTAACACTGCAAAATACTTATATAAGAAAATTTTAGCCTTGGCATTTTATTTGTTGCAACTGGCTTACTCTTGAATTCTTCCACTCAATTGAATTGGGAATTGTTGAGAATATCTTTTGCATATTCACCGGTATGGAAACCTTGCAATCTGTTTTAGTGTGACTTTCCTCACCATATTGTCACCAATGAATTTTCCTGGACTAAGGTTTCTAAGTGATATAGATTCTGTTTTTTATTCTATTCGGAACTTATAATGAATGTTATAGGCTCTTCTTCCAATTATCCTCGTCCAATGGTTCTCAATGATGTTAGTGCCCAAGTGATATGGAGATAGCTGAAGTACTTAATAGTTATTTTATATCAGTTTTCGCTTCGGCTGCAGCAATAACTCAAATTTGAATTAATCCAGATTCACTTTAAACATTTGTTTCAATATGAGAGATGTACAAAGAACACTCTTTTCTTGCAAACCAAATGTATGTGATCCTGATAAACTTTCTGAATTCTTTCTTCACACCTATGCAACTGTCGTAGCTCTAAACGCACTGAGGTATAAAATGTCAATAACGCACTGGGGGATCGCCTCCCCCACTTTTATTTCAAAACTATTACCGATAAAGTAATGGCACAGTGAAATATATACTTTTAACCTACATCTTTGCCAATTTTCAAAAAAAATATATTCATTGGTTGCAAATGAATTTGTGACGTCAGCATTTTGGAAAAATAAATGTGAAAAAGATCCGAAAGGAATTGAGGATTAAAAATAGAAGGACACAGTTTACTTAGCTCATATTCCTTCTAGGTATTGTTAAGGACTTTCTCTAACAGGAAAACAAAAAGTAGACGCTCAAAAGTCAGTCAATATTACGAAATTATGGCAGCCATTTCCATAATTTTGAATAAACTGATATTTCTAAAAATGAATAAATACATTTGGAACAAAGTCAATGCATAATGTTTATTTATTTTTCAAAAATGAAATACGTAACGTAATAATAAATATATTAAGGTCACCTTCAAGATTAAAATTCAAAAAGGTTAAAAAAATAATAAAAAAAGTTCACTGTCTACAACCCACCTTGCCCGACCTCAGAAGGTTTCCATTTTTCAGTAGGAGTTAAGCATCAATGGCCCTAGCTATTTAGGCCATTTTTTATATTTTATATAATCGTATTTAATTATTATTGTTTTACTGTATTCAAAATAGCGAACCAAATGAAAATTTCATATTATTTGTATTTTAAGTTAGGCTCTCTGTGCACTCCCCTGATAAATGTATGATGCTGATTTTCAATACAGACCTTCTAAGACCCTTGTTTTATAAGATAAACTATTTCTTGCAATTATTTTAGTGTTACGGTGGGCCCAGGTATGACAAATCAATAAAAACTGATCATAGCACTAAAGTGTGTAGGGGCAGTGCCCCTGTAAAAATTTTTTCACCCTAACCATTTTTTTACAAGCCTAAGGTTTAGTAATGACGAATCAATCAATTAAATTGTATAAAAATATTGATACCCATCAAAATGTTGACTATTTTATATGCATGTTGCACCATAACAACTTTTCAGACACCCTTTGACACAAGCCCTGGTAAAAATTCTTCCATTTTAACTTTATATTGTTCTCAGATATTTTTCTAAAAAATTCAGAAAAAATCAGCTAAAAATAATTTAAAGCAAAGTAATGGACAAAAACGAGATGGGGTGATTCGCCCCCAACCTCCTCTCATTATGTTTAGGGTTAATATATTTTTTAATCATTATAATTATTAGCACAAGCATTTAACCTTAGTGTTGAAAGCTTAGCAAAATTTGTCAAATTCAATTTTTTGTTAGACATGAATAAATAAACAATATACGCATAAGGTCAACTCTCAGAAACACATGAATCTGAATACTATTTCTTGATATCTAGTTTCGTTTTAGAGATATGTCGTTAAAAAGAATTTTGAATGGGACAAATGATTTTCAGCATTTTAAGCCAAACTATTGTGACTCTGATTCCCAAATTAAACAGTAATGCTAATGAAGATTCTGAAACACAAATGTTTCTCTCATTTGTATAATTAAGCATCAAGTAAAATAATTTTTTCTATTCTATTTCTTGGGTGTGTAAGACATAGACATTAAACTGGTATATTTGGGATTTTCAGAAGTAGATTGGTTTCGAGTAAAAAATAGAAAAATTTGTTGTAGCCACAGTGATGAAAACAAGGAATTTTCTACTAATTTCTTGGCTATTTATACACGGCTATTGTACAGTTCGCTTAACTAATAATTAGTAAGGCCTAATCAATGCTGAAACAATTCTAATTAAGCAAATTCGTAATTACCAGAGTTCAGAATGCGCCTGTTTGCCCAATTTTACCACGGAACAGGATGATACGCTTCATTCAGAATTACAGTACTTTTATTCGAAAAGGATATATCTCAATTAAGTTATTTGCAAAGTTGTGCTGTGCAATATAATTTTTTTTGTTTTTCTTTCTTAACTAAGTTGAATACTTTAAAATAATGCGTTTACTGCCTATAACACTACCAGTTCTATTTGGTTATAATGTGAAGTTAGTTAGTAGCTCCAAATTTTCTTGGAATTGTCTTGAATCTTCATATGCGCTGAAGCTAGTGAAATGGAATTAATCAAAATTAATAAATTAATTTAAGCTTCTGTCATGCAATCATCTGAAGATCTCTCATTGCGCGTACAGCAAAGCTCTCACTAACTCTATTGAAGTAAAAGACTTGGGTTTACATACACATGTTTCTCATTTGTTCCCATTAATTCACCACTTACAATCAACTATGCAAAGTGATATTTCTTTCTGTGTTAGTTTTAGTTTGCAGAACAGTAATTATGGTTCACCAAATTGACAAATTCAATAGATGGTTACATAATTCATCTCAATAATCTACATTTATTACTCATCACCTTATTTGTGGAGTTTTTTTGCTTAGTCTTTTTAAAAAAATGCTTAATGAAGGAATGGTATTAAGTGTCGTTGTTACATATCACTATGCTCTCATATTCGAACTGAAGTAAAATCTTCTCAATTGCTCTTTTTCTGTCTGTAGTTCGCCATAATAGAAGAAACAAAGAGGAGTTATATTCATAGAATGGCAAAGCTTTCAAATCATACCCCTCTCCGCAGTCTGTATGCTAATTCCTACACTATTAAAAACAGCAACTAAAAGATCTGTTTTGGAAGAGATTTATTTCATTTTATAAAGATGACAGCCTTATATCCCTGCCAAAGATACAAAATGTCATCTGTTTCATTTTATTACTGAACAGATTTTCTTACATTTACTTTTCATGTTTTTGTTAATTATGAATTACTTATTGAAAATGAGGTCTATTAATATTATATACAAAGAGGGAAATGGACTGAATGCACTGAAAATGTTCCCAGTTCATTTTTTCGGGCCCAGCTCATCTATTTTAAAAGTTCATCCATTTGGAAGCCACATTTAAAAAATGAAATGTAGACCATTTAATGCAAAGAATGGATAACTTTTCACCGGAAAAGAGGGTTATGGCTAATTTCAATTTAAAGTAGGTCTTACAATTTCACTTCTCTTTCATTCATTGACTTCTCTCAGTAGTAGAAAAGCATGCATAAATAATCATATTTTTTTATTCGTGGAGCCTTAAAGTAATTCTATATTACTTAAATTTTGCGTAGATGTAACATGTATATCTATTACTTTACCTCAAAAGCTCTTAAAATTTTTTGGACTCGCCTTAAGCAATTTCTTTTAAATGTTGACAATTTCTTATAGTCCAACACTTTATGTAGAGATTTAAGCAAAATAAAGCTTTTTGCCTGGATATCCAAGCATCATAAAATTTAAACTAAGATATTATATGTATATATATATATATATATATATATATATATT
>CABFPE010000426.1:607837-627382 GCA_900660155.1 Hofstenia miamia
TTTTTATCTTCAGTATATATACATAATATATATATATATATACATATTATATATATACACTACAAAGTTTGTTGTAGCATACCATGGCTATATCAATTAAATGACCTCTTTGGAATCCTATGTAAAATGGAATTGTTTTGTAAATTTTGACTTTATTGCTTAAAACAGCCCTATAGTAATTACAAATATGAATGCGTTTTAGTAAACATTAGTTTCTGACGAAAATGGAATTATAAGCCGATTCATGTAACAATGCTTAATATCACCAGTACATTAAAACGTTTAAATATGTAAATAGCTTATGCAATGCACCTTTCAAACTTAAATGGATTTTAAATTCATAGTTATAATTATTTCATTGCAAAGAAATAAATGAGCCTTAATTCGAATGGGTACATTCTCTAAATCTGATTTTCTAAGAAAAAATCTGTAAATAGCTCGTTTTTGTGAAGTTATTTATGACTATATATATATATATATATATATATGTTGCTTGAATACTAAGCTTTTTTATCATTTTATGAAAAAAACAACGAAAATTTTAATTGAGAGTACTTTCGGCACTTACTGTACCATCGTCAGTCAAAAACAAAAATTATTTAGTGGTAAAATATAAATTTACAAATCATTAAATTATTAAACTAAAACAAGTGAAGAGTTTGATGACATTTAGTATTTAAATTAGGTTTCTCTTCCTTAATATAAATTGATTCTGCGATCTTGGTACATTTGTGTTTCATTAAAATATTAGAGTCAGATGTTGATGCTTTATGTATTTTTAAGTGCATATTAATTTCGGATTGTAAGTTTCCATAGAGATGTTCTTGCATTCGTGTCTTCAAATGTCTTTTGTTTCACCAATGTAGAAGCTGTCACACTTCTGACAATTAATAAACCCAAAGGTTTTTGAATTAGATCTTTGTTACGAATTAAATTTGATGTTTTTTCCGAATTTAAATTAGTATAATTCTTGATTTCTTTAGTTTTCTATTTAAATTATATATAGATTTCTTAAGACGTGATTCGTGAAGTTTAATAAAAGGTAGTTTCCAAAATATATTATCTTTGTGTTCTTGTGAATTGTATTTTAATGAAGAGGATGTTAGTATCATCAACTAAACGTTTATAAAAAATTGCGAAATTCGAAAACGTTGGACCTAATGGAGAACCCATCGCCATCCCATCATATTGATTATACACTTCATTTTCAAACAAAATAAATGTTTGATGAAGCTAATAATAGAAGCTTTCGAAGTGTTTCATTAGTAAATGGAAAGGCTGATTCAGGTGTTAGCGATATTATATGGTCAATCGTTTTCTTAACTGGAATTGATGTAAACAAACTTTTTGCATCATAACAAACCATGTAAGAATGTATGTCGCACTCTTTAATTTCATTAATAAATTGATTAGTATCAGTAAGAACAAATTCTTTAGGCATAAATAACTTTAATTTTTCATCAAGCCACTTAGATAAGTTATAAACGTGTGCATTAAACATTGATAAAATAGGTCGATAAGGCGGAGATGTTGAATTTTTATGTATTTTGCAAAGACCGTATAGTCTCGGTGGTTGAGAGCCAAAAATATGAAAGCAAATGTAATACTTTTTATCGATTCTCCCGCATTTTTCATTTGAAGAAGTGTTTTATTGAATTTATCTTCTTGAGATTGAAATATCGAAGTTGTACTTTTCTTCTTATTTAGAAAAAAAAATTTGAATTTTGTATCATCATCTTGGATTTTCTTCATTTCTGCNTTAAATATTGATTTCACTTTGAATTTCAGTTGGTAATATTCAATTTCACTAGGTTTTTCTGATTTCAATAATTGTGAAAACATAAACTCTGTCTCAATTTGGCTAAATTTTTATCAAACTTTTTTGGCTATGACATTTTCATTCCTAAAGATATATATATATATTAGTTTTGTGACAAAAATAAAATATTTGAAATGAGTAGTAAGAGACGGGTATGAGGATGTCTCATTGGGACACCCTGAAGTTATCATGACACCTATGACTATATTCCATGTGTAAATGAGCAAATTAATTTTTAGACAATTTTTTTAAACCGAAATGATGATTTTTGGTTTCTATAATTTAGGCAAACTGATATTTTGATGACAATTTTCACTTAAGACGTGTTTATTGCAGCAAAGTTTTTAAACATGCAACATTTTCTACTAATATCCAAATACAAAGTGGAAAGTATTTTGCTAAACATAAACACTATGTATGAAATATAGACTTTTATTTTCAAAAACAAGATAGAAAATATTCGCCATACTTAAACATTACAGGCATATGAAATATAGACTTGAATTGATGTAAACAAACTTTTTGCATCATAACAAACCATGTAAGAATGTATGTCGCACTCTTTAATTTCATTAATAAATTGATTAGTATCAGTAAGAACAAATTCTTTAGGCATAAATAACTTTAATTTTTCATCAAGCCACTTAGATAAGTTATAAACGTGTGCATTAAAATAGGTCGATAAGGCGGAGATGTTGAATTTTTATGTATTTTGCAAAGACCGTATAGTCTCGGTGGTTGAGAGCCAAAAATATGAAAGCAAATGTAATACTTTTTATCGATTCTCCCGCATTTTTCATTTGAAGAAGTGTTTTATTGAATTTATCTTCTTGAGATTGAAATATCGAAGTTGTACTTTTCTTCTTATTTAGAAAAAAAAATTTGAATTTTGTATCATCATCTTGGATTTTCTTCATTTCTGCTATGTATCTGTGTTTATTATCGACGACAATCCCATTGCCTTTATCTTTGTCTAGATCTTTAATTGAATTTTTTAGTTTTATTAATTCAGGTGGAACACGAAATTTTTTGTTTATGTAATTATTAAATATTGATTTCACTTTGAATTTCAGTTGGTAATATTCAATTTCACTAGGTTTTTCTGATTTCAATAATTGTGAAAACATAAACTCTGTCTCAATTTGGCTAAATTTTTATCAAACTTTTTTGGCTATGACATTTTCATTCCTAAAGATATATATATATATTAGTTTTGTGACAAAAATAAAATATTTGAAATGAGTAGTAAGAGACGGGTATGAGGATGTCTCATTGGGACACCCTGAAGTTATCATGACACCTATGACTATATTCCATGTGTAAATGAGCAAATTAATTTTTAGACAATTTTTTTAAACCGAAATGATGATTTTTGGTTTCTATAATTTAGGCAAACTGATATTTTGATGACAATTTTCACTTAAGACGTGTTTATTGCAGCAAAGTTTTTAAACATGCAACATTTTCTACTAATATCCAAATACAAAGTGGAAAGTATTTTGCTAAACATAAACACTATGTATGAAATATAGACTTTTATTTTCAAAAACAAGATAGAAAATATTCGCCATACTTAAACATTACAGGCATATGAAATATAGACTTACATGATAAAACCAATTGCGTCTTTCGGTATTTCAAATACATTGCTATTTTTCATTGTAAAAAATTCCATACGTTTCTTCTAGTGATTAACACAATCATTGTAATTTAATTCGTTTTATGGAATCTATACACTACATGCAAGGGGTAACATTTCCATTATGAATTGCAAGGGCAATTTCAACAAAAAATTTTTTGTATCTCACCCACAAATCGTTCACCACATTTGTTAACAATTGATTCACAGGTGCCAATTAATGAGTCATAACCCGTTGTTAATTCATGAATAATGGGGGCATGGTTATAGAATGCGGTTAATCACATATCACATAATCAAACTATGAATAATGTTAGAATTTACATGTGTGTGTGTGTGTGTTGGAGAATTCATTATATATGGTAGAAATCTTAATGAATAATGCATACTGACATTATATCTCATTATTAATAAGAGATTGCATTAAATCCAATCAAGTCTAAGACGTATCATAATATTTGGAGAAATATTTTAGTAATGTATATGCATAGTTTACATAGATTTATAGTAAAGGCAGTAACAATTAGTGTATTTGCAAAAATTTCCCTAAGTATTGTTCAGAAATTTTCTGGTTAGTAGGGAAATTGTTTGATATTTTAAAACATGGAGGTGTATTTGCTTCAAGAAAAAATACAAGTAACATTAAAATACATAATTTTATCATTATTAACTTTTGAAGGTGATAAAAAAAGTGCGTGAACAGTGTATTAGGGAGTAAAACAATACAAAACATGATTTACAAGCTCAAATGATAATTAAAGGCCATATACACTCATCTTTTGTTCTTTCATACTTCAATATATCAGTGATTGTACATTATTTTGATTGGGTTAGACATTGAAGCTCAGTAATAAATCTGCGTTAATTTTAACATTATTCACTCTTTGGTTATCAAGAACGGTGAGAAAAGCCATGTGTACCAAACAAGTTCATAAAACTACAAAGTTGTCTAAAGCCAGAGCCCATGCACATTTACTAAAGGTGAGAGGAAAAGACAGCAAAGAACGTGCATCTGATGTGCAATGTTTGGTAAAGACAAAGAAGAAATTATTGTGTCCTTTACTAGGTGGTGAGCTTAACTCAGTTTCTGAAGAAGCTCATCTATAATAGATTCTGATTTATGAAATCCAAATTGGTGCATGGTTTACAATTCATAATGTGTATCAAACTCAAATGAAATATGGCCTGCAGTAAAAATTATTTTGCAAAATGAAAATTGCTTTTTCCTTTCTAAATGCTACGCACAACAAGTTGGAATAAAATTAATAATGTTAATTGGACTTTAATTTCTTTGATGTCAAAATAAACTTCTGAAATATTTTGGTTATAATCCAAGTATTGTGTTGACATTTCGTGTGTAATTTTGTTTTAGAAGGCGTAAATACATATTCCTTGACACATTTATTTTTCTCCTTGCATACATGTATATTTTACATAAAATAATCAATTTTTAGTTTACTTCAATCTTAGAAATATATGCCTAATTTCAACAAAGCTCATTAGCACATAGAAATATTGAAAATTCAATCGTCTTATCTAGAACAACGTGTTTTTAATCACTAGTCAGTCTTTGTGTAGAGTTTAATTGCGAAAGTTGTTTTCTTCTTTACTAGGCAAGTCGTTTTTATATATATATATATTATAGAGCTAAATTATTTAATGTTTTGCCCTGGATGTCAGCCATTCATTGCAAAAAATGAAGGTTCATGGTAAATTTTAGCCAATAATAACAGGGAATTATCTTCTCATTCTATTATCAATGCAATAAAAACAAAACAATTTAAGAACTTTGTTTAGTTATTTCTAAAATATCATATCAAATAAATTCATACTAAATTAAGCGAATTCTATATGAATTTATTTTGATCAAAAACGCCATGATCTAGTTTCCATGGAGATTATAATCGCTAAACAACACAGCTCAAAAAGAAGATGGAGTAGCGAATTTGGTAAAAACAAAAAGAAATTTGAGGAAAAAATATTCAGCAAATAAATAATGAAATAATATTGTACTTTTAAAGTTCTTTGTTATATTTAATGAATCATTATTATTGAAAATTGACGTGTTTCAGCTATTCATTTTACATTTTGGTTGATGGTGTTTGGTACTAGAAAACCATTTCTGTCATATTACATTAAAGAATATGTCAAATTCGTGGTTATTCTGGTTGACGAGGGTAAATTGAAGTGAAGGCATGGTCAATCTAGCCAAGTTTTATGCTCAGCTATGAAATGTATGCTTTTTTTTATTATATAGGTATGCTTATTGTTTAATTTTACCAAATATACATATTAAATTTGGTTTTTATCCAACTTAGCTGAATTGCTAGCCATGGCGAGCTGATACTTTGCATTGATTTTAATCTCAAAATACATATAAAGCTGGTTTAGATCTCGAAATATGTCTACACATAGAAACATTGGTACGCTTTGATCCCATGAATTTAATGTTTTTGTTTTCATCATTTGTACTAATTTGCAATATTTCATGTGTTTTTAATATTTTTGGTTTCTAACTCTTGTGTTTTAATCAAGCACGTAATAATATTTGTATTTTTTTAGCAATATTCGACATAACACTTGGCATATGGTTGATATTGTAGAGCCCCTACACTTATAAAATATTAGTTTGTAATTTTCTCAAAATTCTTAACAATCTATCTTTAAAATACCATGTGCCTATATTTTTTACATGTGAATAATACACTATTTACAACCAGCTGTGCATTCAGAAGGCAATCTAAAAACTCAAAGATTTAAGACAGTGCGTTTTGGTTTCCAATTCATCTACATGTGAATAACAAGGTATGATGATACTCTTGTTTTCATAACCCTTCTATATTATAATATGTCACGTTTAAATCGAGTATGTTCTTAAATTACTGCTTCAAACTAAATATGCATAATGATTTTTGAGTAAAAGTCCTAAACCAAATAAACTGAAAAACGTGCAAAGTTGACAAAGTTGTAACTGTCAGCAAATGTGTACATCCCCTGAAAATCCGTATAAACCAAAAAGATTTTGGAGAGAAAATACCATTGTGTAAAACTAGTGTCATAATAGTGTATTAATGAAAGTATGTATAAATCCTACTAATAACGTCGCATATATTATTTATTCATAAAACAAAATTGTCTTTATCACATAAGTATATATTTCATACGCCTGTAATGTTTAAGTATGGCAAATATTTATTACAATTGTAGATGTTAATCATTAGAAACATGTGGAATTTTTTAAAATGTAAAATAGCAATGTATTTGAAATAATGAAAGACGTAATTGCCTTTATCATGTAAGTCCATATTTCATATAACTGTAATGTTTAATTATGGGGAATATTTTTCCGTTTTGTATATTGGATATTAGCGAAAAACTAATTATTTGCATGAAATTTTTACAATGAAATAGCAGCACATTTGAAAAAATGAATTGTAGCCATTTGTATGTGATGTATAGAAAATAGCAAATTAAATATGTACATAGGTTAGTTAAGAAATAGATATGTATGGAATTTTGACAGCTATGAAAAATTATTAGTCAGCAATGTATCATCACAAACACAATGTAAACCCTAATTAGTTAGCTAATGTATATTAATAATTGTGTACAAAAACAATGTCTGTAATGTTTAAGTATGGCTAATATTTTTCTGTTTTGTATATTGGATATTAACAAAAAACGAATTGATTGATTGAAATTTTTACAATGAAATAACAGCACATATGAAAAAATAAAGAAATGTAACCCTTTGCATGTAATGTACTGACCCTGAAAAACAAATTAATTACAATGATTGTGGATGTTAATTAGAACATGGGAAATTTTTTAAAATGAAATAGCAGCATATTTGAAAAATGAAATGTAGCCTTTTGCATGTAATGTATACATTTCCCAAAAAAACGAGATAAATTACAATGATTGTGGCGGTTAATCATTAGAATGTGTGGAATTTTTTGCAGTGAAAAATAGCAATGCATTTGAAAAAGTGGAAATGCAACACTTTGTGTGTAGTGTATAGATTTCCTAAAACAAATTAAATTACAATGATTGTGTTAATCACTAGAAGAAACGTATGGAATTTTTTACAATGAAAAATAGCAATGTATTTGAAATACCAAAAGAGGCAATTGCACTTAACATGTAGGTCTATTTTTCATATGCCTGTAATGTTTAAGTATTGCGAATATTTTCTATCTTGTTTTTGAAAATAAAAGTCTATATTTCATACATAGTGTTTATGTTTAGCAAAATATTTTTCCACTTTGTATTTGGATATTAGTAGAAAATGAAATCGGTTTTGCGTCTATCAATTATTTTCCTTAAAACATGTTGCATGTTTAAAAACATTGTTGCAATAAACGCGTCTTAAGTGAAAATTGTCATCAAAATATCAGTTTGCGTAAATTATAGAAATAAAAAATCATCATATTGGTATAAAGAAATTATCTAAGAATTAATTTGCTGAATTCAAGTTTGTCAAAAATATTTCGTCACTAGATGGCATCCAATAAAATCATTTCATTTTCACATGGCAAATAGTCATAGGTGTTATGAGAACTTCAGGGTGTTCTGATGAGACCTCCTCATGCCCGTCTCTTACTACTGAAACGTACTTTCATTCATATTCATATTTGCAAAAAAATCATTTCAATGAACCAAAGTCTTTCTATTGAAAGACATGATCATACATAGTTCATCATCAGATAAAGATTGTGTTTTTTAATGCTTGGGAGGAAAAAATAACCTTTGACTGTACAGGAAATTTACAAGCAAAAAGATCAAAGATTTGATCAAGAACAAAGATGATGCTCCAATATGTCTTATGTCGTCTGCAATATACAAATATATATATATATATATATATATATAATTAAAATTTTGCTTACTGCTAGAGTAGTTAAAAGGGGAGAGCAACAACTTAAAACAAACTAAACTGAGAAATTAACTTTTTATTGATCATGTGCATATACTTTGCTCTATTTATACGAATACCTGCTAAATATTAATGAATATTACATGCATGCCTTTTGCTGCCATATTTACACAATTTCAAAATAAAATTAGAATTTGCTTACTGTTTTGCAAGGCTGGTGTGACACTTTGAGGAACTAAACATTCATTTTCAGTAAACTTTATGAATTGATTGATTTAAATAGTTAAGATTAAATTTTGACTGCAATACATATCTAGAGATAATTTGGAATACTAGCAATCTTAAAGTCTTTTAGAACAAAAAAAATAACTTAACATTGAACTGAAAAGTTTATAATTTAATTTTGCGAAGCAGTGAAGGTTTTTGCAGTGCAATTCATTGTCAGAGATTATTGATTTATTATTGGAAGATGTTACAATAGATACAGTAAAGCTTTTGACATTTGATTGTGAACATTAGTGTCAGTTTAGCATTGATGTCTGATGTGTGGGCTGCTGAAGTATCAAGCTGATCATTGAGAAAAAGAATGCAAAGGTACTGAAAACAGATTTTCTTCATTTTAATGTTTTCTGTCATTTTATCAGGATTGCTTATACCTGCCCTAATCATTGACAAGATTTCAACATTTTACAATATCAAAAGTTTTCTTTCAAGATGTTAGCCCATATGATGTAATTAGCACCAGAAAATAAGGTAATGTTTGGTATTCTTTTGGATAGAATTTTGTAATGTTCAGCATTTGCATGTTAGGTAAGTTTAAAATTGCATGCAGTGTCAATATGAGCATGGGAGAAGTCTTTAGGTGTTTGTTTAAGCTGTTAGAAGTTAAAATATTTTCCATTGTTGTGTTCATATCAGTTGTGTGGTAATACTTTAGTTATTTTGTATGGTCTAAAAAGTTACTTGAGAGTTTTCAGACTGTTCTTAAATTGGTAGTTTCAGTTGGGTGGAATCAGTAGACTTTGTTACCAATTTTGTGTGGTTCACCATAAAGAGATGGATAGCAGTAATGCTGTTGTTATACTGAACTTTTTGTTGTGGTCAGACAAATGATTTCATTAGTTTGGTTAAATTTCTCAATGAGTTGTTTAATGTAATTATCATCAATGGTTCCAGCTTAGTTATTGAATTGCATAGATATTCAGGCTTTGTGACTGAAAACAGCTTTGTATGTAGTAAGCTTAGTAAATGCATGTATAGAAGTATTATAGAAGTATTCTATCATGAGGAGTACATCTTGCCAATTTTTTTCCACTAACATGTGAGGTTGTTGCAGCCATGATTTTTATCAGACGTCTATTTATGTGTTCCATGACTGTATTTGCTTGGGGATGACGTGCTCTGGAGTGACTATGTTTGATTTCTAATTGCTTAGTTAGGCAGTGAAATATTCTGGTAATGCTATGAGGTTAGTGTTTTTGGAAGCAGCATAGAGGTCTCCTGAATTGGTGAGTTTCCAACTATGTTCATTGTAATAATGTATAGCAATCAGACCTATTATTTTTGTTTATCATTTTACTTTAGTATTGATTTGTTTTGGGATGACATCATTAAACTGTGCTTTGTTGACTTTTGTTGCAGTAGTTTCCTGTTTATCATGATGGAAAGAATTACAAGTATCAATTTACCATTTTTGTCAACATTTACATCAGTAAGCTGTTTGAACTGAGTTTGTTGAATGAAGTTGAAACTTTTCTGTTCAGTTTCCTCTTATTGAGTTATCTTTTGTATTGATGCAATTATATTCATAAGTAGCAATATTTGTGGGGTTGGATTGTGAAAGAGAAATCACTAAGGTATTTGATCCACTAAGCAATGATTGTTGAACAGTTACCCAAATATTTTTTAGCCATCACAAGCTGCTAATCACTGTACATACAGTGAAAGATGATATCTCTGATGAGGAAGTGGTGGAAAGTATAGAGCAATTCCACTAGAGGAAGAATTTTCAGTTCAGTGGTGCCATGGTGTTGTTCTGAGGGTCGCAGTTTTTTTGAGAAATATAGTATTAGTTTCATTCACCATTCTGGGCATGACTTGTGGTAGCACTTATGGCAACTGCTTGTGTCAGTGTGAAGAATGAAAGTATTAGCAGTTGTGTTTGTATGTTGAGAGACAGCATCATTTTAATATCCTTTTTCAATTTGTTGTGTCTACTTGGGGAGACCATTTCCATTCAAAGATGCATTTCCTTTTGATAAATTTGACAATTTGCATGGGAATATACATGTGATAGTAGTTTATTAAGCTGAGTATTCTCTGAAGAGGTTTGATTTTCTCAAGCATTATTTTAGCATTGTCCTTAATTTTAATATTTCCTACTTGTATGTAGATATCAGTTTTGTAAATATGTTTGTATATATTATGTACACTATTTGTATATATTTTGTAAATAATATTTACAGACTCTAAGTACAGAGAATGTACAAGGATAAACAGAATAAAAGCTACTTAAGTATTTCTTCCTAAGATCATTACTTTCTTCATAACAATCATGCATTGGTTGGTGTTGATTTACAGGCCTGCATTGAATAATTTAGTATCTTGTTCAATTTTTCACAATGTTCTTTCGTAGTTATAGTTACAACCAGAATATCATCAATATATCCAGAACTACCTTTGTCCAGTTGCTTGTCACCACTTAGCGATGCTTTCAAAACATTGGAAGGGTGGAGGAGCACTACAGAGTCTAAATTCCATGTAGAGCCATTCAAATAGACCATACAATTTGATAAATCCAGTTTTCTCAATGTTGCTTTCTTGCATGGGAACCTGCCAATAGGCCTTACAGAGATTGATTGTTGAAAGGTTTAATTTACAGTGACACACATATGTTGTTATCTTCTTTAATTGTTAGAGTTTTAGTGCTATAACTGATAAGGCAGTTATTTTCTGATAGTCAAACTTGTCCTATTATCATCTGATGAGGTAGCTACTGATTGTGACTATTGATTATATAGAAATTTTGTTTCAATTTGATGATTTGGATGACAATGGGGACTTTTTATTCCACATCTTTGATGGTGATGTAGTTGGCAGAGGTATTGAAATGTTAGATCTATCCCAGCAAATTTCTCTAGCATACACCCACAGACATATTAACCAAATAATGATTTAAAAATGCCTTAAAAAATGAGTTGTCTATATGTTTAATTTTTATGCAGTTCTTATCAGCCACTAACACTTAGTCAACTTTCTGTTGTGTGTTCTATTGTTACATCACATCACACCAACACTCAGGAAATTGAATTCAGCATGGATGCAACTCCTGAAAAGCATCAGCATGTTATTGCTCTAGCACTGCATACCTCAAAATCTCAAACTCAAATTGCTAATTACATTAGTGCATCCCAGCAAATGGTCAGCAGGATAATCAGGCATCATGCCCTTACTGGCAAAATTGCAGTTCAGAGAACTGGAAGGTGTAGGCCTAAGAGAAAGACTACAGAACATGATGACAAAAAGCTACTCAGAAAAGCCTCAGCAATCCTAGAATGACCATGATTGACCTCAAAAGAGAAAATCTCTCCATCTCAGTGAGAACTGCCCAACAGCAACTTTGTGAAGGTTGAAGAATTACTATTAGGCCCATAAAGAGACCACTACTCACAAAAGCCATGATTGCCAAACAGCTGCAGTCAGCTAAGCTGTACTAGCACTTCTCTAAATCAGACTGGAAAATGTCATATTTTCAGATGAGTTCTTTTTTGCAGTTCATATGACTCATCCTCAATACATGTGCAAAGGAGCAGAAGATCCAACAAGTGCTCACATGTTGCAGAGTGTGCTACACCTGCCCACAATAATGATTTGGGGAATTGGTCACATCCATGCTGTTGATGTCCTCAAAAGCAGGATGATCACTCAGGTACACAAATGGTTTCCTGATGGTGTCTATACATTCCCACAAGATTCTGCCCCATGCCACACCTCAAAGATGTTGATGAAATTCATGAATGACTATGGCATACAACTTTATCAATGGCCAGGTAATTCACCTGACATGAACCCCATTAAAGCAATCTGGGCAATTCTCAAATAGAGGCTACAGCAAGCAGCATCTTATAAATAAGCTCTTGGATCTTTGTGTCAGGGACACAAACTTATGAGACAACACTGACATGACATGTAAGACGCTAGTGGAGAGCATGCCCACACAGGTACAGCAATTGCTGAAAGCTAAAGGTAAGCACACTCACTACTGACTTGATGCTTGGTGTAGGAATTTTGATGTGGACGTCCTGATTTTGAGTGCCTTTTTTTACAGAAAAATGTTATGTAGTTTGATTATTATAACAAAATACAAGTTTTGCTGAAAAATCAATTGTTTATTAAGTTAATATGTCCACAGGTGTATGTGTCTGGCATAATTGTAGTAGACACTTTGGTATCAACTGTTGTTTTGACTATAATACTGTTTTTGAGTGGCTGGAACTAAATTTCTTTGCAGCAAGTTAATAGCAATAAAGATCTCCTATGTTCTGTATAGGGTTGGTGCTCTCTTTAGTTTAGAGAGTTAGTGTCAGAGTCAGCTATGATTTCTTCTGTATCTTCTGTGGTATAGAAAATTTGTCCCCATATCATGTATCTTATGGTTTTGCAGCCTGTTGTAGCATGTCCTTTTTCACTGCACTTTTTGTAACAGATTTTTTCAATTATCACTGGTTTTTCTTTTAGTGCATCTTCTGTTGAACTTTTTTTCATAAAAATTTTTAGTTCAGATATGGTGTTATTGATACTCAATTCAGGTTGAATTTGTGAGTTGTTTTCCATAGTTAAGTGGATATTGACACACTTCATGATCAAGATGTTAATTGGGTCATCAATTTTGCATTTGATTTCAAATAACTTTCTAGAATTTGGTGAAATCCCACATTGTAAGGGGCTGCATAGATCTTACTTAAAATAGCCTCTTTCTTCAAATGAGAGTTTTAGTAGCAATTGACTTTTAGAATATATTCAGATATGTTGTCATCATTCTTCATTTTGGTGTTGTAAACAGCATTTGGTACTGTTTCCTACTACTTTTATTATTGAAATACTGGTCTAATTATGTAGTTAGAATATCATAATCAACTTTAGCATTGCCATCAAGATTCATGTAAATAATATCAGCATGATCTATGAGGTATAGGGGGAAATGAGCACATCTGTTTTTTGGTCCCTCCCTGTTGACTGATATAAATCTGAAAAGTACAAGCTATTCAGAAAAGTTTTGAGAGCTAGCACTGAGTTTTCCAATATAGTATTTGTGGCATTTTCAGTATTTTTATCTCCTGAGACATAGTTTTGTCAGGTAGCATTGATTTTCTGTGTTTTATTTGATGGGCAAACATTTGTCAAGGTGTTGGATCATCTTCTAAAGTTAAATGTGGCATTTTTCTTTTTAATGTAATTTGTTGAGAGAGAAGTGGTATTAGATTGACTGAAGGGCTTCAAGACATTTGAGTGGTATGTTTGGTAGATTTTATGCCTTTTATTTCTGATTTGAGCTATTTTAGCTTGCAATTGAAGTGAGTGTTTTGGTGATTGATTATCTCGGAATTTTAAGAGAGAATGTGATCTTCCATATTGGTTGTATGTTTGGATAAACTGGGAATGGGGTATAATAGAGCTAGTTGCTTTTCCACTTTTTCCAATTTTCAAATAAGTTCAATTATTACTGTAACAAGTTGACCTTTAGTTTTGGACATAAGTTGTTGAGCTTTTCATTGAATTTTTGAAGTTTTTTTCATGTAACAATATCCAAAAATGAAGGAGATTACAGAGGTTGAGCTCATCAGAGATTTTGTGAGTTAGCTAGTATCATACTGGTAGTTATCTATGAAAAGGTAGTGCTTTGAGGAACTCATAGGAGTTTAGAAGAAAAAGTAATTGTAATTTACTGCCAAGTTGTTGGTATCTAGATTTGTAAGGATAACAGATAGAGAATAGTTGTAAACTAATTTATTCTGAATTTTCTTTAAGCATTGTGTAACCCTTTAGTACTAATAAATTAAAGAGATAAATAAAAATGAACACTAGTTTCTTCTGTATATTTTTTAAACTTAAAGTAATAGCAAGGTACCATGAGTAAATTAAAGACATTTGTAAAGAAAAAGGAAGTAAATGTTTCTTCTTAATGTTCTTTAATCAATATTTGATCCATGCAGCAGCATCATGAATAGTATTATTGGAGTAATCAAGTAATGGCTAGTGACAAAGCTGCAAATAAGCTGGCTGCAAATGATCATTAATGAATAACTAGGTAGCCAAGTCCAGCAATGTTTGTATAATGCTCTGTTAGACAGCCCCCTCTAGTTATTACTTCATTATGTACAAATTTAGCTGAAAGCTTTGATTGATCAACATGAAGTAATTAACACTAGAAATACCATTACTCCTTGAGATTCATTTGACATGTAGCATTTCAATTAAAAAATTATGTAAAAGAATGAAAAAAATTTTGCCTTTGGAAATTCAAATAGATCATCAATATTTTTGGAGGTGTATATACATGCTGTTGTTTTTAATGAATGCATACGTAAGTAAACAAAATTTTAATTTGAGTCAATTTTGACTCACTTGGTACTTCTAGCATGAAAGTGGAAGAGCAACAACTTAAAAAAAGAAAAACTGAGAATTTAATTTTTTAGATATTAATAGATATTGCATGCAGATGTTTACATAATTTAAAAATAAAACTTAGACTTTGCTTACTGTTTTGCAAGGATGGTGTGACACTTGGAGGAACTAAACATTTGTTTTCAATATTGAATGTAAAAATAAGAAAAATCTTCATAAAAAAATTAAAAAGCTTAGCTTAATAAAGGCTTGTTTTGGGCTCACTGTATATCCAATGGAGTGATCAGGCTCAACTTGGCTCAGCTTGTTAGAAAATCAAGTCATTGACAAGTCTGTATCCTAGTTATTCTCTCATTTTGTAAGATTTTAGCTGAAATTTGCCACTGATTGATGCAAAGTACTTAAAGAGGGAGACAAACAACTTAAAACAAACTAAACTGAGAATTTAACTTTTTATTGATCAAATATGTATGCTTTGCCCTATTCTTACAAATACTTGCTAAATATTAATGAATATTGCTTGCAGGCCTTTGCTGCCATATTTACATAATTTAAAAATAAAATTAGAATTTTCTTACTGTTTTGCAAGGATGGAGTGACACTTCGAGGAACTAAACATTCATTTTTAATAAGCTTTGTGAATTGATTTAATCAAAAAGTTAATGTATAAATTTAATTGTAATGCATTTATAGACTTAATATGGAAAGACAAGGTGGCAATTGCCCACAACAACAAATACAATCTCTATCATATGTTTTTGTAGTGCTCAAGCACAACAATGCGCTTTTTTCTCTCAATAGATTCTCAGATTTGTAAACAGAATTTACTGTATAGGGCATTTTACAGGTAGGCCGCCTGAAGATGCACATATAGAAATTATATTTATGTTTTATCATTGTTATTGCTGTGGAATATTACCAAACTCATGAACAGCAAACATTTGGGAAAGTTCCTAAAAAAATTCACTTATTTCACTACAAGCATTTCCCTGTTGTGTAGACTTATCTGGATGTGTGTTACGCCTAGTATCTACATTCTATGTTTTAGACATTTTTCTATATTTATTAATCTTACTGGTTTGAGGAGCTGTTGCTGGAGGTCTTGTTGCTAAATATATAACCAAGTATTATTTAATGTATATCATTGTAGATAAATAAGTGTAAGAGTAAACAAAATTAAATTACATTATCTAGTTTTGTACATGAAAAACAGTTGGTAAGTAGAATCTATTTGAAGAAGTGCAATTAACCAAAAATTTCAAGTATTAACTAACTTTCAAAATCTCATGGCAATGAAAATGAATCAAAAGAGAAATATTTGAAATTTGGCTTTTGCACAAAAAACTTCTGCGTTTTCATTAAAATTTTCACACTATAATGCATGATGCATTTGAAGGTGGAAGCTATGAACAGTTTCCAATATCATTTTTTATAGATATTTTTTGAAAATATAGTTTATGATTATGTCAATTTATCCTATGAAATGTGCAGATGATTCTGTAATTAGAAAAATTTTTTTTTGCTTAAATCGTCAATAATTTCAAGTTATAATTGCTATTATAAATGTATTGTACGTATGACCTTGCCATGAGACACAAAATCGTATCAATATATAAATTTGATTAGTTTTTCAAAATATTCAATAGATTATATGTAATCTAGAGTTTATCAATGCAATGATAATTGTTATCTTCACATTTTAATGACAAATATTTGTGAAAAATATACATGTATTATATATATATATAATGCATAAATGCTTACTGCTATGTGTAGGGGAATGTAAGGATTCTAAATTCACAACGTATTAAATGTTTACTTTAGATAATAATAATTTGCTTTAATGAAAAAATTACAGTAAATACATTCCAATTAGATATCATTAAATTTTCCATTTTTGTATTAACTTAATGAAGATCATTTGCAGGCAGTCAAATACATTTAATACATTAGGTTGTGTCGTCTGACTCTACACAGCCTTAAGATATTCAAAATCGGATTCTTTAATAATATAAATTTAAATTAATATTATTTTTAAATAATTATTCGATAGAATTATATTTACATAGCAGACTGATTGTTTTACTTACAGAAAACTGTCAATGTTTTGTTAAAATTTTTAATGAAATAAAAAATATGAAAATTAGAATTTCTAAATAAACCCCAAATATCCCAAAATTGGACTATTAATGCACAATGATACATACTTCACATCCTTGCAAAAATTTACATTTATTCATATGAAAATGATTATTCAACATATGCTACATTGTATGTTAACAGTACTAATATGCTCTTAATCAAAGATTCATTGCATTGGCTTTACTATGTTACATTCAGTCAATAACCTCAAAGAAATTTTCGACTATTGATTATAATGCATAAAATTTTCGTTTTTAAATTTCCCAAAAAAATGCAGAAAATTTCATATCTCCTTTCAAAATATGCATATTTTTGATAAATAATAATACTAATAATACTTGACATTTTTTGAAATTTATAACATTAAATATGGTGAATATTATCATTTAAGTGGAAATTTTATGAAAGTTTTCTTTCTGCATTAATTTTTTATCTAAGGATTCTAGAAAAGACAGATATGCTCATTTGACATTTGATCAGATTTATGCAAGATCTTTTTGTATAGCTTCAAGAGAAAACCTTAAAATAGCTTCTTAAACATTGTGGAATTAATTGAAATAAAGCCAGTTGAATATGAACAGATAATATTTCTTTGTAAAAAAATGCATAAATACCTTCTTAATTTGTTTCAAAACTATTTTATCTTAGCAAGCTTGTGATAAATATTTTAAATATGTCTCAGCGAACATGTCACAACATACTACGCAGGTGGCTACAAGGGAAAACGAACATTTGATTCATTAATGGTATGTAGTGAACCAACAGATCATACTTTCGACTGCTTCTTTTGTGGGTCCTCAATTACTAAGGTTGAGGGAATTGGCATCCAAAAGCAAAAATATTCTAAAACTGATTTGTTTCTTGTTAGGGTGCATCCACAAAACCTCAAAGTGTAAAATTTTGCTACCACCCTTCCATATTCATTTATCAATGTTCAAAAATTTTAAGTGCTTGATCAAATTGTCTAAGGAATCAAAGTGTACATAAATTATCTCCAAAATAGTCCGAAATCAAAATCAAATCAGATGTATACTCTCATTATAATCTTAAAATCTATATAGAATTCAAGTCTCTTTTATCACTAGAATATAAAATAGCTTAGTGCTTAGTAATCAAATTATTTGAAGATATTTGAAAATTTAGTAAATATTTTGCCGTGTAGTGAAATAAAAATGTCATGATTGAAATCAGTGAAAAATTTTCTTTCCAATGATATATAGCACTATACATAAAATTTTTTCATGTCACCTTGTGTAAGTAAGGATTAGTGTTTGTAAAGAAAATTCACAATAACTGATTAAATTATTGACTGTGAATGCTTAACGTAGAAATTTATAATTCATATTATTATATTCAAACGCATATGCATGCACGTAGTGATTTTTAAATATGCTTTCTGACATTCTGAAAGATAAATCATTATTAAGCTGCTTACTGTGTATGAAGAAAATGCCTGTGAGAAGAAGCTAAATTTTACAAAATTAAGTATTTCAGAGATATTCATAGATTACTTCAGTATTAAAAATTGTTTATTTTGGCTAAGTACACATTTTACTGAAATTTATCACCCTCAGCTTTTTCTCGAATACTGTAAATATTCATGTTTTCATAATAACAAATTAATTAAAATCTTCATAAAGTTTTAGATTCAATTTGATTGTTAGTATGTTATTGAACTGTTTAATGAAATGCAACTCTAATTTTGCGAAACTTTAAACGCTATCTTGAAAAGAGATATATAGAAAACCTGGGAAAGTTTATATCAGTTTATTTAGTTTTTTAGTAAAATTGTATACAGCAAGAGGGCATAGTAATAAAATTGAATGATGTTTGGAGGATTTTGCAATTTTGCCTCCCTATAAGTAAATATTGGAGGGAGCTAGTTCAAATGGTAACTACATAAAAACTTAAAAAAGTGTTTTTTTAGAAATAGAGGCTGTCCTTTAGAACGATATTTCTTCAAAAATCAGACAAAACCTTTTTTCACTCTACCCAAATATGTACTGAATAATCCTTACCAGTACAACACTATTGCTTTGACTAATTAAGTATTAATAAATATGGCCATTTCAATGATATCATTTTCAGAATATTTTGTGAGGAGTAAAACAAGATGCTATACTTAGATCCCAGGAGATATTGAAAATCCATTTCTATCATGAAAAATTGATAAGTATATAGGCAGATATTTCCAAACATGGCCTGGAATCCCCCAAGGATCTCTTATTGCACCAATACTTTTCACGCTAAATCTTGCTCCATCACTAACTATTAAATATGCTGACGATTTAACTGCCATAACTGTAATTTCAAGAACAGAAAATAATGCTTATTTGCCAAGTTAACAAATAAATGAATGTTGTGATATAAATCTCATGGAGATTATAATTATAATGAATCATTTCAAATGATGCTAGGGAATTCTATGCCTACCTATATAGGAGA
>CABFPE010000426.1:640404-672221 GCA_900660155.1 Hofstenia miamia
ATATATATATATTTCAGGCGCTTACAATACGTTCTTCTCATCTTTGTAGGCGAACAAATAAACCTTTTTCATCAAATTATTACGTGTGATGAAATGTGGATAATGTATTCAAACCTTAAGAGAAATATTGAAAACAACTTTGAAACAGTCGGCATTAGTAAGCAGAAAACAGGTTTTGTTTTTCCAAGACAATGCTCACCAACAGGTCTAAGAAATGACCCGTTCCAAGATGGTAGAGCTAAAGTGGGAGACTATGTTTCATTAACCGTATTCACTAGACTCTCCTCTGTATATTAATAGTAGTAAAATGATGAAAATTCAAAATATGTAATTCTGTTTAACATTAGTATTCTGATGATATTACCAGTAAAAGGAGATTCTGAAATACTATCCTTTTCTATTGAAATTGAATATCAATCTTACTTTTCGAATTTATATGATATCAACGTTATTGATAATAATAAAAATCTTGTTATAGGTATTTATAGAAAAAAGATAATTAACTAGAGTTTCTTACCCTTTGATTGAAAATATTTCTTTCCTAAAATATAAATCTAAGAATAGGCAAAAGATTTTTTTATCTTGAGAAATTTAAAAAGATAAACGCTAGTGCCAAGTTTAGATGAATATATGACAAAAATAACTTATTGAAATTGAGGGTTTTCAAAAATTATAATAAGTATTTTTTAAGGAGTAAAAAATGAATATCTTTTTGAAATAGCTAATTATTTGTTTGCTGAGGACAAACAAAATATTATGGTTATCGACAATTATAAGCATTCATATCTTCAGTAAGAAATTTGCAGTTAATGATCTTCGAAATAACAAATACTAACATTTTTAACTGGTGAAGCTTCAATAATTTTTTTCATTTAGATAATACGTAATGTTTTGTAAACCTCCCTTTTAGTTATTACTAAATGAAATATTCTCAACTTTCTGAAATTTTGTGTTGAAGCTGTTTCAGAAAATGGTCACGGATAGAAATCATTTACTTACCGAGCTTGGAAAAATCTAAAAAAATAGAAAAATTGAATTTTTTTCTATCGAATATTGATTAATCGGAAAACATTATTATATTACTAATTAAAAATAATATTTCTGATTCAATTTATAATTCACTGGTAAATTTTATCAGCAACTATATTAAATATGGCAATATTTACCTAAAAAACATTTTGATCATCACATTTTTTTTTATGAGTTGGGCTAATTTTAGACCTAGCCGCCAAGATACTAAGAATTACAACCAGGCATGTGGGTGTTCATACAATTAGATCGCTACATGTGTGTAGCACTCAAAACCATGCACATTTTTCTAAATATCATGTTTATCTAAAATACCCTAATTGTAAGTCGAAGTTAAATTTGAAGCAACTGTTCCTATTATTGTTAATGACAATAAGAGTTTGTAATAGATCTTCAAAATTTTATTAAGGAGTCTGTTAGCAATCGCGTAGTAAACACCTAAAAGCAATAGTAACAGGCATATAATTGTATAAAATCCTGATAAGCTTCATGCAACTTCCCTAGGAGCAAAATCATCACAACTGTACATGTATGAGCGAATAAATGAATTGTTTAGGAAAAAAATTGCCCAGTTGCAGAATGTTATATTTACTTCGTATCAACTATTCCACTCAGGAAAAAATTGACCAATTCAAAAAATATTATATTGTATTATATATAAATGGAATTAGTTATTCAAATTTTCTTACAAATTCGTCTGAATTATGTATTAGTTTATTACTTTTTTTATACTTTAGAAATTCGTTAATAAATTAATATCTACAGTAGTTACTTTTTTCTGTAATTACCACAATAATTTATGGCATAGCTTTACATATAATAAAACAGTTCTATTGAAGGAGCCTTGATTTAACTGTTCATTCATAGAACTTTAATAGAAAGTTTGCCTAGAGCATGTTATTTATTCAAAAAATTTATAAAAAAACAATTTTGTATGTATGCATGCAAATTACTTAATGTAAATTATAATCGGATTCAAAATAACTTACCATATTTATGAGCTAAAATCATATTAGTGATGAAGTGTACTAAATTCGAATAAAAATTCAAATACAAATTGAAATGATTTTAACACAAAATAGTTTAAAATATATGTATGTATATGCATTTTTATAAAGTAAAGAAGGCCAAGTTTAATGCACTAATTTAGTATTATAACGCATTTGTTAAATCTGGTGCATTGAGAGAGAATTATTTTGCTAATTACATTTCATATTAGGAAGCATTATCATTTATAACAATGCGAAAGCTCATTTATAATCTAATGAAACTTAAAGTGAAAAATAGGCTTGTCTACATATTTTAAATAAATTCCGTACCATGTCATTCCCAGTTACATGAAACATTTTAACCTAGGTTTCATGTGATCTCACATCTTTAATTCTACCTCCATAAAATTAGCAAAAATTTCTGAAATCCGTTTTGTCGAAATTTTCTTATGTTTTTCTCAGTAAACTTGTCAGCGAGTCGAAAGTCTTAACCTCCGCTCATTCACCAAATAATGAGGTTAATTTTAGTCAAAAATTTTCTTAGATAGCTCTTCCCGTCATTTAAAAACATTGAAGCATAAGACTATAACAGTGAGAAATAGTTATTGGTGTTTTATTCAAATATTTCAAATTTCTTAAGTTGTATTAGCTATGCTTAAAACAGGGCGAATAGTATTCCAAATTCAGCGCTCAAGCTTATCTCGCTATACGCTCGGCTCTTAAACAAGTTTGCCTCCCATGACCATGTTGCCTCGTGCCCATTGAAGTACTTGATTATTTATCAGACTTGTAGAAATTTGATACTATACTAGACAATTACCTGCTGTTGTAGTAGTCTTTGTCTTCCCTAAATAAGGCGAGGTAGACGAAACGAATAATTTAATTAAATTTATGGCATAATTTATAAACGCTGTTACAAATATCAAGTTACTTAATGCTTAATAATTTATATGAATGATTCATATGTAAGTCCATCTCAGCGGCTTCGAGTTATAGTCTCCCGGGTTATTTATAAACTCGTTGTGGAAAAATATATTATAATGTCTATAAAAAATTTAGGGTAAATATATATATATATATATATATTTAAGAGGTAAATTAAGATTGGCCTATTAATTATATAGAATATAAAAGTGAAAGACAATTATATCGTTCAAAGAGGATAAATATATTTAATGCCACAATGAAATTCGCATAACTCTGTGCATATATGTATTAGATATAGATTGTTTACTAGGAAGATATTTAGCAATTGATGAGTAAGAAAATTTTGCGAAATATATATGTAACTGTGCAATAATTATAACAAGACAAAATAATCAGCAAAAAATCACCGTCTATTTTATAGTTTAAATATAAATGTTATCTAAAGACAACAAATATTGTTAGTTACATATGCACACTCTCTAATATGTTGTCCACAGGGAATTTATTGTAAACCCTTTCACAATTATAGTTGTGGCTCTATACAAAATTTTGAAAAAATCATGTTAAATTCTAACACGTAGAAAGAGATTTTAAGAGAAATACAATACCTGGAGTTTGAGCTAAACAAGAACTGTTAGTCTACTCTGATGCACAAAATATAGTCAAAATTTAATTAAGAGACATTAATGAAATCGTTTTGTATCCCTTAACAGAGATTTTGGTAACATCAAATATCTTATGTGCTCTTTCAAAGCAAATTTTTCTTTACAAAGAATATAGAGTTGTGCGATCATAGGTACGCTTCCTAAGAGCTGCATTCGTATAAATAAAAAGTGAACATCTAGTTTTGTAAAAAATGTTTATTTTTAGAAATATTTTGTTATAAAATCTAATATTTGAAGAAAACCATTCGGGGGGATGCCACCAACTGCTCATTTTTAAGTGTTAAAATGTTTCAAACCAAAGCAAAATTAAATTAACATTATTGAGAATAACTATATTCATCAATTGAAAGCTGCTTCAAATAGATTTGTACACGTGTTGCAATTATTTCGTTAAAAGCATCAACATATAGGATTTCAAAGTGGGTTCTATTCCTTCTTGAAAAATAACTTCTCAATAGTTCGAATGCTACATACGATCATTTTTTATTATTGAAGAGATTGCATCTACATCATCATTCATCTCTTCATTCTCTTCAGCTAATAAAATCATCAGTCTCTATTTTTCAATGCTTGAAGAAACCGAGAGAGAAGATATATTTGAGCTCACAATCGATGAATTGAATAATTATGCATAAATATACAGAAAATAAATGTACAAATTTTGTAAAACATATAACATTAATAGAAATCTTGGGGGCAGTAATATTTTGTATAAGCTCGTATAGTTTGGGAAAAGACAAAGCTTTCCTTCATTCTTTTTTTCCCATAACCTAGGTCCCATTCACCCTTATTTCTCAATTCGTAGTTGGTAGTTGTTAACTGTTTTGAAATTAAATGCTTTTTGCATCCCATAATATTTGCCACTGTTCGAATAGGAATCACGATTGGCAGCTGTCACATCATTTCCATGTTTATAATCTATAAATATAAATTTAGAGCAAGCATTTAAATGGTTTCTAACTTTTTGCTTTGTTCTCATTAGGGCCCGGGCCAAAATGTGACCTATAAATAAGCTGAAAAAGTAATGATAACAACGTCCCTGTTATAATACTTTGAGTTTCACCACCTTATTTAGTTGTAAAACTGCATATATCTATGCTTATATATGCTATTTGTTGGGAAATTATATAGCTTGCAGATCATATATAATTGTTTTTGCTTGATAATATAATTATAGATAATTGTACATTAGTGCATCACAACAGTTTAAGACATCAGTTCTAAATCCAAAAAAGCAGTTTCATTAAGTTTTTTCACTGCAATTTAAGAAAATTACAAACATATTAAGCATTTTAAAGAGAATTATTGACTTTTAAAAATCTTAAAAATTTAAGCAAATTTAAAAATTAAAGGTTTGGAGAGCAATGTTAAACTTTAAAGTATATTTAACTCACAATAGAACAGATCAGTGGTTTGATAACCCATCTACTACTTTAAAGTATTTTTACTTACTTTAAAGGGACTGATTGTTTCATGATCTTTAAAGTATAAACAAGAGAATTATTGAAACTTTAAAGATTTTGTTGGTATCAGTGAATGAATTGTTCTTATTTCAAAGCCAAGTTTTATTACATCGTGTGTTTTAAAAATTAAGGAAATTATTGTAGTTCGTTTCTTGGCACTGTATGTAATACATTTACGATTATTATTATTATTTTATTTTTAATATTGTAATGAAATATAAAATAATGTTGAAATTGAAATAATATATTAAAAATAACTAATACAATATGACATAACTATTCTAGCAAAATAGAGATACATTTATATAATTGTTTATCTCCTTGAATTTTGGAAATAAATTGAATTAAAACATATTTGCTATTTAGGACATATTTATTTAAAAACTTTTTTCATGCTATATCGCTCTCAATTGATAAAAGTTACAAACCACTTTATCATTCTGTGTATATGTTAGATCACAAATATCTTTTAATTACAAAGTTGAACTCGAAAAGAGCCTTATTTGTTTTAAATCATAGTATGGATATTAAAGTATGTACCCTAATGTTCAAATGCAAATAGCAATATAATAGTTGAATTCATATTGTGGACGATATAATTTTAATTTTCTTAAATTTACTAATAATTTGTCTCTGTTAATTGTTTACTGCAAGGCCCCCAAAAGCGTGGAGCCCATGGCGTTCACCCACCCCCTGCCCCCCATTAACCCTATATATACCGGGCTTTTTTGGCTGGTGTAATACCGGGCGGATTCCGCCACCCTTCATAACTCTGGTTCTACTAATCCAATTTAAATGAAACTTGGTCAAGAGGTAGTCTTGCTCATTTGGAGTTGGTTTGAAGGGAAAAAATATTCGTAGGTACTAGTAGGTGACCACAACAGGCAGTTTTCCATGATGGAGTCTTCAAAATTCGTTTTTTTCTGGAAATTTTCTAAATACTCAAAAGTGAGTTTTTTTCCTGAAGTAGGAAAAATTTAATTTTGTTTGCTTAGAGAGGTCAAGGTAGAGTACAAGTACAATAGAGCAATGGATTTAAACAATTGCTATTGTTAGGTTTCTGTAAAAGTCAATTCATAACATGAAATACTGTCACATTGACCTCTGACAAAACCATTGTTACAGAAAAACCACAACATGAAGCATAATGAAATCAAAGTAGTTCAACTCAGCAGTCACCAAAAATTGAGGCAGCGGAAGTTCTGCAAAAAAGGTATTCGCAGGTGCTTCTCAGGTGCTGCTGCGCATTACTGGAGTAGCGTATTCAAGTCTTGATGTTGTAGGAGTTATTTATATCATAAACATGTTTTTGTTAGGCATTTTACCTCGTTCTATTTGATGCAGACAGTAGTTTCTTTGTTGTGGCTTTATTAAATATTCTATATGAATTGAATTAATATTCATAATAATTTTACAAAATTAGATACATTCACTGCAAGGGCGAAGCCAAGAGGGCGGTCCCTCCAAAGGGGTCTCTAGACAAGTTTTAAGAGGCTTTTCTCTGCTGCTACCTGCGAGTAGAGCTGATATGTGTACCAATTGTAGTGGTAGGGCCGAATAAGGATAAAGAATAAAACGTGCAAAAACCCATGGCAAGAAATATGCCACGTCTTATGGAATGCTCAGTAACAAGTTTGTCTTTAAATGATTAAAGACGCTCTGAAATGTTATAATATTATATACTGGAATATCATTTTGTTTCTGAACAATCTCAATGTCTTTTCAAGATATAACAAAAGATATACAATCTAATCGTATCTTGCAAAACTGCCAATAATTTATGAAGTTCACAAAAACTTTAAAACTTGTATTTAAACACGTCTTTTAAAGACATTCTTTATTGATTTGGTAGAGCAGAACTTTTTCAAAAAATGGTTTCTATCATATGAAAAACGCTAAAAATTATTTTTTATTGAAATAATCTCATAAATTGAATCTAGGATTGAAATTCTGGGTGCTGATTCCTTCTAAGTCTACATCAGGGCTGCAACCATTCTGGTTTTTTGCAAACGTGCTATTGTGGGTTTTGAGCACTGTCCAACACAGATTTTCTAGGGTATTATTTCCATATGTGCTCACAAGCACATTTCGCTACAATTTTAGCACTAGTGCAATGCTTCTATAAAAAATAAAATTATCAAAGCAAGTATATTATGTATTATAAGCAATTCGGAAAATATATGAGCAAGAGCATTCTGGATTGAAAAATTTAAATTCTGTTAACATGGATAAATTAATCATCTACCTCTTATGAAACCAGAGATGGCAGAAAATTGTTGCTGGAATCTTCCATAGCACACTTAAATCAGTCTCTAAAGTCAAGAAATACCCTCATAGATTCTTCACTGTTCTTATATGCTGGTATGGGTATCAAAATACCTTAGACCAAGTATGGGTATGGATTCGATAAACCATGCGAGTTCACGGATAATCCGCATCTGTGCTAATAGGGATCCAAAAAATGGTAATGCGGATGAGCATTGACTGTAAATAAATTCGAATTTTCTTGCGAATTGACAATTTTTTCTCACATAGTGCATTTTAAATAACTTTAAATGTTCAGGATTTTTTAGGATGATAGAAAGAATTGTGCGGATTCGGATTCTAAATTCAAAAATCGGAGGATGTGAATTGAATGCAGATAAATTTTTTTCATAGTTTGCGGATGCAGATTGGATGCAAATTGTTGAATCTCATTGAATGCCTACCTTTGTTGCATACCTTTTGGGTGAATCAAAATATTTATTCAGAAGTAGAAGGAGAACTAAATTGTGGCTTATGTTAAATTTTTTGAGCAAATCACTTGCAATATAAAATTAAAATAATATAAATAATACCTGTAGTTGTTCGAGCAGCCGTTGTTTTCGCTAAAAATATCATATAAAGTTTATGAAAACTAGTTATGCATAATCTTTATGTATTCATTGCTCAATATTGAGCAACATTAAGTTATCAATAGGGAACAAGCAATAATTGCTTTCAAATAAGCTTACTTGATGTAGTTGACAATCTATTATCAGACTAAGTACAGTGTGAACCAAAAATTTTCATGCAAAACAAACTTAGGATTCAAGAATAGAGCAAAGAGAATAATCACCAATTTTGTCATTGTCGTTTCTGTGAAAATAGTCTCTTTCCTAACGACAATGGCCATACAATATCTGATTAAAAACTGATTGCTGAATTTTGAACAGCGTGATATGTCTTGTCGCATTTAATGCACTGGCATCGATTAATGACATTATGAATATGCATTTGCGCACTGCAGAATTATTTCAGTTACTACTTGTCATCCACAACACAAGTCATCCTGCTTATGACTGATTAAAATCCGTTCAGCAATGAGGGAGTCTGATTGCCAGTGTCTGGTTCACAGCTGCCACTTAAACAATGCGACTAAGGCAACAATCCAGCCAACTTTACCCAACATTGTGACAACCAACTGAGACATAGGATAGGATAATCTTCCTCTATGGGAAAAGAAGGCATTCAAAACGAGATGTGTGTTGGACTGGACAAGCAGTATCCTGGGGTTTGTTTAACAGATAAGAAAGATGCTCTTTCACTCAGGAATCCTGTAAGTGATCGCCAATGATACGTTCTTCTTAGCCCAGGATCCCTCGAAACACAATGCCGTGACACATGTAAGACGATTTAGGCCTACATGCTTTCAAACCTATTAACATTAATGACTTATTTGATGATGACATGGGACGAGGAAAGTTTTCTGTTAATTGATATGCAATCAACACATAGCAGAAGAAGAGTTATTTTTATGAAATTTCATGTGGTCGAAGAGAAATCCTCATTTTCATTTTGACATTGGAGCACAATTTTCCACATATGATGATTTCGGCTCGCGTTTTAGTGTATTGAGACTTTTGCCTCACTTTGTTAATTTCTGCATAAATTATTAGTTCAAAGTGCAATTATTTTACGCTTTCTCCTTTTTCGAAAATTGAAATATCGTAAAGATTACAGATATTGAAAGTACTTTACAAACCTCTAGGTCTTCGTGTAGCTAAAAATTAATGCATATTAATATTGCCTTGCAATTATTTGCACACTATTATTGAAAGCGATAAACTAATAAAATACATACACAATCTATTAAACACTAAGTCCTGTCGCTCAGTGCCATTAAGGTAACCTTAACTTAAGCCTTAGCAGCAGTGTGCGACGGTAGGCTATTTCTTAAGGTTAAAATCACAGTGCATGTTCTCGTTAAGTTAATTAACGAGAGGGGGTCGCTCAGTGCCATTAAGGTAACCTTAACTTAAGCCTTAGCAGCAGTGTGCGACGGTAGGCTATTTCTTAAGGTTAAAATCACAGTGCATGTTCTCGTTAAGTTAATTAACGAGAGGGGGTCGCTCAGTGCCATTAAGGTAACCTTAACTTAAGCCTTAGCAGCAGTGTGCGACGGTAGGCTATTTCTTAAGGTTAAAATCACAGTGCATGTTCTCGTTAAGTTAATTAACGAGAGGGGGTCGCTCAGTGCCATTAAGGTAACCTTAACTTAAGCCTTAGCAGCAGTGTGCGACGGTAGGCTATTTCTTAAGGTTAAAATCACAGTGCATGTTCTCGTTAAGTTAATTAACGAGAGGGGGTCGCTCAGTGCCATTAAGGTAACCTTAACTTAAGCCTTAGCAGCAGTGTGCGACGGTAGGCTATTTCTTAAGGTTAAAATCACAGTGCATGTTCTCGTTAAGTTAATTAACGAGAGGGGGTCGCTCAGTGCCATTAAGGTAACCTTAACTTAAGCCTTAGCAGCAGTGTGCGACGGTAGGCTATTTCTTAAGGTTAAAATCACAGTGCATGTTCTCGTTAAGTTAATTAACGAGAGGGGGTCGCTCAGTGCCATTAAGGTAACCTTAACTTAAGCCTTAGCAGCAGAGGGCGACGGTAGGCTATTTCTTAAGGTTAAAATCACAGTGCATGTTCTCGTTAAGTTAATTAACGAGAGGGGGTCGCACAGTGCTGTTAACTTTATGATTGTACACAATTATTTCATGATTGAAAAAACACGAAACCTGCCTTTTTGAACACACAAATCATAAATCTCAAGTAATTTCGTAT
Organism: Hofstenia miamia; assembly: GCA_900660155.1. Taxonomy (NCBI): domain Eukaryota; kingdom Metazoa; phylum Xenacoelomorpha; order Acoela; family Hofsteniidae; genus Hofstenia; species Hofstenia miamia. Next base: position 650,554 of record CABFPE010000426.1, read on the forward strand.
ATGACAGAGCGTTCGAAATCATGTTAATAATTTATGAAATAATGTAAGTGATTCTGCCGTTCTGCATATACGATATATATATATATATATATATATATATATATATATATATATATTAAAGATTTCTGTTTATGAAAATCTATAATGCAGCTAATAAAGTCATTCTATTTAAATTAAGTGGAAAACCAACTCATTTCATTAAAAGCAAACTTATATTCTAAAAAAATTAAGTTTCTAAACAATATTTGTACTTGTAGCGTAAATGAAGCCTCGTTCTTTTAACCAATGAAATCATTGGTTTCCTCTAAACGCATTGTTTTAATTAAACCTGGACATCAGGGGCGTACGCAAGATTTTCTAATGGGAGCATCTTAGTTGTGACCAAATTCTGAAAATATTGACAAAATAAACCCTAAAAATCCATTTCACGACCTTAGGAAAACAAAGCTAAAAGCAAAATCAGCATGTAGAAATAAAATGTGTTAATTCAATTGTTGTAACTTTTTTTCAATGATGTCGTGAAATGCATTTCTAAATTGGGGCTTTGCCCCACTTTTGGCTACTCATTTGATCAACAATAGATTACTTCCTCCAGCAGAAAATTAGGCGGAATCCCATGCATGCAACATAAAAATTCAATTGTGCACAGTTTTGGTAAAATTTTAGAATAAATTTTAGGGAAAGTCTAAATTCCGATCAACCCCTTCTGAATGCAGTCTACCCCCTTATATGATAATGATGGCTACGGGCCAGATCTAAAACTTTATCGAAACAGTGATCAAAAAACCTTAACTTAACGAACCCGTTGCACACTGCTGTTAAGGTAAACTTAACTCTAGAATAATGTTGAGGGAGCGTAAAAATTGACAACTTAATTGGGGCACCTGTCTACACATTTAAGTCGACTTGAAATAGTAGTAAAATCGGTTTTATAATAGCGACAGGCAAACAATATTTGAAGTAAAGATTTTTGATAATCTCAAACCACTTTTTGCTGGGACAGAGGTAGATTTATTAAACGGAAAATCATCGTAACAAGGGATCTATGCTTTTTTTTTACAATGTTTTAGGTTTTTCACAATTTGTGAAGCTGGTCCCAAAGTCATATTTAATGAGATTGCTAACGCTAGATGCAAATATTACTTACATCTTATATATGTTATCATTTCCTTCCTGAACCAGTAACTGTCATTCACATGTATACTGATAATTTAAAAGTCAGTATATCAAAAAAGCACATTAGAAAACTTTCAACAACTATAAATCAGGAATTGCTATCTAATCAAAATTTTAAAAGAAACAAGAATCTGCTCTTTACAAGAAATGACATGCAGGGCAATTTTGAATAGTTATCTTATCATCACAACAAATGGTTTTTTTACAAATATCGCATGTGACCCTCGTTGACTTCCGACAACATTTTTCTTGGGATTTGGAAAGCTTATGGGAAGAACGATTTGAGGAAGTAGATGTTGAAGTTTGCCGCAGTTGCACAGTGAGTCCAAAACGAGCAAAGCTGACTTTTGCCTGAGCAAAGATTTTAAGTGTTTGATACCGACGAACCATATTTTTGTGAGCAAAACTACTCGCCAAAGTCTTCATAAAGTCTTTTTTTCGACGTTTGGTGAGCAATAGGAGAAAAGCAGAAACGCATTGTTAACAGAGACATCAATCGTATTGAAAAGCTTCAGCATTGTGTAACTGTTGGTCCTCCTTTTGTGGTGAGCTCTTCAAACCTGGAGTCCATGATATCTCCTTTTCCTTTTCCTGAGATATAGTCAAGCACTATTTGAGATTATTTCTCTTCACGATCAGTTTGAATTTTCAACATATGGTGGAAAGAGGACATCATCAAAACACCTTCTTCCTTTTTGAAACATGACTCAACAGAATTACTTTTCGTGGATTTTCATACAAAGTTTATGAGGACAGGCATTCACAGCTTCTGACCGTTTTGAAATTTTTGGGCCCATCTCTCTGATTGGCGTAATGGTACCCACTGCAAACAATCCATAATCCAAAAGGTAAGAAAAGACTTGAAACGGAGTAAAATACCTGTTCATGTAAATATTCCTGCTAGAATGCTGAAATGAAATCCACAGCTACTCCACTAACTCTTGTGTCAATCCCGTTTGACACTGGTCTATCGACTTTTTTTGTGTAAATAACTATTTTGAGCGCAAACCCATTAACATCACAAATCCATACACATTCGGCTTGGAGGCCATATACGACCTTCCAGGAATATACAACTGCTGATTTATTATGAAATTCGCAGACGGCGCATAATATTTCAGAAGGTTTCTCTGAAACAAATTCTATACATCACATACTGGACCATTTTATCGTCAGCTTGTCTTGTTCAGAATGTGCTTTTGTTATCCATTGTCGCATGTCGGAGAAATAGTTTGAATCGATTAAATGAAAACAGCTTTTTCTAAGACAATGTCATTCATTTGTTCGTATGTATATGGAATTGTGAAATAATTTCTTCGTCAAGAAATGAAAGAAAGGCATTTTTCTCACTTGATGGAGTTAGCAATGGTCCCGCGGAAAATCTAGTGATGTTGCGATTCATAAGACGCACTGGGAAAGTTGATCTGACAATGAAATTCCACTTGGAGAAGTGGTACGAAGATCACTAGTTTCATCATCGACTTCGGTGCTATCTGAATTTCCTTAGCTGGAGTCATCAGATCCGTTTGTATATTCAATACAAATTTCTACATCACTCACTTCATCTAAGTCGTCACAATTTTGTAATATTTCACCATCTTCATCGCTTTCATTCCACTCCTTCAAGATATTTTGTACCTGCTGCAATGTCAGCTTGCCCCGTCGCGTGATCACTAACAGCTTTGCTCACACTAGTGACTGCAGTTAAAATTCAAAATAGCTACCCACTGCAGATTTCACGCAAGCGTAATCAATTACCGATTATTCTAATTTCGAAAGTACAGAAAATTTGACACTAAATATAGACATAGACAGTAATTTGAAAATATGTTTTGTAATAAAATTGTGAGATATGCTTTATGAAAGATAAATGGACTACGGATGAGAAGTCAAAAGTTTGTTGCAATTTTCAGAGTAAAGTAAAATGTCTACCTGTGTAGACAGGTGCCCTGATAAGGTTGTTTTTGTTCAAATATATAAATCCTATGTCAGGGAAAGTTGATCTTCCATGTATTGGGAGACTGTTATTTCATCGGAAGTTTTCACTTCTTATCAAAGTATCGCTTATATAACATTGAACATGCAATGTCTACATATGTGAACAGGTGCCCCAATTAGATTTTAGACATTCCGTCGCACACTAGAGACCTTAGAAATCGAAGTCGAATTCACGAACTTAGACAAATTTGATTTCGTATTTGTTTAAATTAGACAAAAATTTCGAATTTCAAAAAAATTATGAATATTTTAAACCTAAATACCCTCTTAATCAAGGAAGGTCTTGTTTCAAAAATTTGAAAACATGGAATGCCGTGGTGTTGAAATTTTCTGGAATGAACCGTTAGTCAATATCTGTAGGAGGATTTATGACGCCAAGGCTTGTCTTAGTTGTGGCAGACACAATCTTCATTCTCATTTAAAGGATTATTTTTTCAAGTTCTGAAATAGAAATTGAAGAGGTCTGTTGTCATGATTTCATGTCTTGTGGTTCCAAATAATGCAGATTACCAGATTCGAATTCCTTGAACTTCATCTGTTGGGTTGCTGAAATTTGTATTTATTCTGTCTAGAAGTATCAGTTGGCTTATATATATATATATGTATATCAAATGCCTCAAATATTACAGTTAAGATAATACATTGGAAAAATTTACAATTTGAAAAATAATTTTCTTGTATATTTTTAGTCTATATTTCGTTACATAAATTAAAATTTGAGCTGCTATTACTTTGTACCAAAGTGATTTTTTTTAATACGCAAAAAAATATTACTAATTTCCATTCTTAAAAGTTTTTCATAAGCCTTGTATATTAAATTTTTGCAAATATGAGTGTTTATTCAAATTTATATTACGCACATGCAGTAAACTTCACGAGGGTATTAGCCATTAAAAATAATCATTCTCCTTGTGTGCATGACTGGTAGTAAAGTCTACCTTAGCTTGCATATAGAAATTACAGACAACATAAGCTTCATTTAAAATATCTTTGTAATAATTGGCACATTTTAGTAAGAAAATTGCCTTAAAGAATAGAACTTTAAAAACAAGTTGGTAATATTGATAGTTTTTTCATTCTTTTTAAAACTACCCTGGTTTACGTTAGCTTCAACAAAAGACAATTTAGTAATGAAATCTCTAAAATATTGCAGTTTTTACAGTTTTTCTTGTTGTATCTAAAATAAACAACAACAAGGTACTGTTCGAAAAAATATGATTACACTAGATACACTTTGAACTAAATTTGAAACTTACCTTTTGTAGTAGTAGTAGTAGTGAGTTGTGGAGTTACTCCTAAATACAATCATTATTATAATCAATGTTAGGTTCTTATAAATATATATTTTGCGTTGTTGTACTGACATTTTAAAGTAAAAATTCTAAATATTCAGTTACTGTTAGTGGATAGTACTGTGATATTTTCATTTAACTACATATTTCACAAAATTTTTAAAGTTCTATGTACAACAATGCTGAAATATTCAATGTTCCTTGTTTACGGTAGTATCAAATGTGAAGTAGGCCTAGAAACAAGTCAAAGGTTCTTGACCTGATGCGAATGATATGTAGACCCTACTCGAACCGTCTAAATTTGACCCGAGTGCATCCGACATAGTCATATGGATCCGTAAAAAGAATATTAGAAATGCCTAAGACAAATTCAAAAGCTAAGACTAACAAAATGAATTTAATAAAATGGTAGAACATATAATATAATAGAATCAAAACGAATATTTCCAGTAGACCTCTGATCATTTATGAAGCTAGCTTGCACTCCAATCAAACATCGTTCACATACCATGAAAAAATTTGGCGGAGCAGGGTAACATCTCAGAAAAGGATTTATGGAGTGCAAACTAGTACTTAGTGCAACTTAGATTTATCTCAATTTAGATTCGTTTAGGAAACCACAACATGTCATCAATGCAAACAAAGATATGTTTTCTCACAACTAGCTAGCCGACACGACCCGATTTAAGAAAACCTTCTACCCGACCCAAACCCCACAAACAGTTTACCCAACCCGACTCGACCCATTTACACCCCTGATGTTTATTGAATCATTATTATTTTACTTGTTTGCGTTACAAATTGTATTTTCTTTTAATTTCAAATCATAGAGTACATCTATAATTTGAATTAGTTTAGTATGCTCAAGCAATGAGAGAACATGATCAAAAACTAAACTTTTATGTTAAAAAATTGGTAATTGAAGCTTATTGCGTGAAAATATAATGATAATACACAATACTTTCTGTTAAGCCACAAATTCTCAAAATAGCATCTTCACATTTTCAAACATTATATTTTATTTATAAATTTTCAGACAGCTAAAGTGAAATCATTTGTCAAAAATACCATGTCATTTTCTAAAAATTAGAAAAAAATCTAGCGGTACAAGCACTTTTACTACTATACAAAAAGACTATCAATGGAATTTCAGAAAATTTGGATGATCACGATTTAGCCAAAATTTGACAACAATTGAATTTAACGGGATTGATGACTTTCAATATATGAAGAAAAATGCTGATTATTCAAAAAATAAATTTCATCAATTGCTTTCACTTAAAAAAAGTATTGCAAAGGAGAGTCCAACATATACCACCATTAAAATTGGATGTTCGTTTCTAAAAAATGCTCAAAGTAAAAATATAAAAGCCGAAAAATGTGTTTTCCATTCTTATGGTTGCAAAAATACTCAAGAACTAACAAATATGTAAAGAATATAACTATTAAAACAGTTAATTTAAGCACATGCATAATAGATGTTATAAACCATTTTGATGAAATCAACTTCGAAATGATGTCCTTAACCTAATGGACATAATTCAAATAAAGTTTTCAACAAATGAATTATTCTTTTAGAATTAACTCCAATATTGGTTGAAGGAAAACTTCATCTTAACGAAAAGATAATGAAATGCAACAAGGGTATTGAAGAAATTGAAGATTCCAAAAGAACTGTTGAATAAATACTTTCTTTCGTGCCCAAGGTTAATGAATGGCAAGTTATTATCAACTGACAACTTATACCTATCAGATAAAGGAATTACTAAATTGCTACTAAGATTTAAAGTTTTCTTTGGTCATTATGAAAATCTACATTCAAAGAAGATTCTCACCAAATTTAGAGACAAATACTACAAAAAAGTTTATAAATATGTAAAGCATGAAATATCCGAAGATGTGAAAAAACATTTGCAAAAACGCACATATAGTGATGTAGTTCAACTGCCAAATTTAACACTGCAGAAATTTAAACAATTATTGCAAAGACTAACTTCGATTCATGAAAATGCTTAACAACTAGCAAAGACTATAACTAAAACAAAAATGATATACTCAAGAAGAAGCAGACATACTCAAAAAAAGAAACATCAACATGTATGGAGTACACATCTAAGTTAGTTTTTATTCATATTTTAACATTGCATATATTTCGCCTCATATTTTATAACTTCTCTCATAATGATTCAATTAATATCAGACAATATACACAACACAGCAAATATGAAAAGCATGTGAAAATAGCGTACTTAAATACACGTAGCAGAATGGCGCACAGGGATGAAATATAGGAACTTTTTAACATTTTGGATGACAAAAATTTGTTTCCATTCACTGAAACATATGGTTGAACATGGCCCCTACTTTTCTGTTACAATTCTAAAGAAACAAGTTTGATATATTTAGAAAAGACGGTGGAACCAGAGGTGGCGGTCTAATGTTGATTATTATTCCGAAGTCAATGCGCCATTGAAGAATGGGAAATTTGGAATTTGAAAATGAGCGTTTTGGTCTAGAAACATCAAAGTCCCTGGAACAGATCCGTGGGGAATTCCTCTTGATAATGATAAACAGGATGATTTAATCTCATTTATTTGAAGATATTGGTAACGATTATATAAATATGAATTTAAAGGTCTTAAAAGATCACCTCCAAAGTTAAATGACATATCTGAGCTGAGATCTACTGAACATCAGAAATATTCATCACTAATTAAGGTTAATTACAGCTAAAAAGAACTATTGTAGTTAATTTGTAAGCATTACAATCCCAAAAATACTAATTGCAATGAAGCTAGCACTAATTTTTGCAATTTTTGGGGTTTTTAACATCAATTACTTTTCTAACTGAGAAACTACATTGATCAGTGAAACTAGCCTAGACGTAATAAATACCGTTATCCATACCATCTTTATTTGATTACCTCACCATTAGTGACACAATTCTATTTGACTCTTATTCTCTGTTTATACATAATGAATCAAGTGTAATTGTTTAAAAACAGGTATATTTCCAGATGCTTGGAAAATTACGGACATTGTTCCAATTCACAAAAGTGGCAAAAAAATGAAATCTTAAATTACAGACCTATTAGTTTATTACCGAAATTATCTTTAATGTTTGAAAAGCTAATTTACAAACATTTATATAAATATTTTCGAGCATTTTTATCTGAACAACAGTTTGGTTTCGTAAATAAAAGAAATACATACAGTCAGTTACTTTTATATCTGGATTATGTTTACTTCAATAATGACTTATCGCATCCTACATATGTTCTATATACTGACTTTTAAAAAGCCTTTGATTCTGTTTCTCACTACAAACTACTCACAAAATTACAGTTTTTTGGAATTGGTGGAAATTTACTTTGTTTATTGAAATCTTATCTTAGCAATCGATTTCACAGAGTGATATATGACGAAATCAAGTCCACACTACTTCCTGTTAAAAGTGGAGTTCCTCAAGGGTCCGTCCTTGGCCCTCTTTTGTTTATAATATATATCAATGATCTGCCATTAAGCTGTAACTTTAGTAAGATATTTATGTATGCTGATGACGTTAAATTATGCAGTTCTGATATTAACAATATTGTAAATGATTTCAATAAAATACAAACGTGGTCAAATAATAATCTCTTATCTTTCAATATCGATAAATTTAAATTTATTAGATTTGGTGATAAAGTAACACAGTCTATTCCTCTCATAATAGCACCAATTAATGATCTGGGCCTGATAATAGCACCAAACCTTTCTTGGTCTACTCATTATTTGAAGAAATTAAAAAGTTGCAGTTATCTTTCTGTTTCTCACTAAAAATTACTCACAAAATTACAGTTTTTTGGAATTGGTTGAAATTTACTTTGTTTATTGAAATCTTATCTTAACAATCGATTTCACAGAGTGATATATGACGGAATCAAGTCCACACTACTTCCTGTTAAAAGTGGAGTTCCTCAAGGGTCCGTCCTTGGCCCTCTTTTGTTTATAATATATATCAATGATCTGCCATTAAGCTGTAACTTTAGTAAGATATTTATGTATGCTGATGACGTTAAATTATGCAGTTCTGATATTAACAATATTGTAAATGATTTCAATAAAATACAAACGTGGTCAAATAATAATCTCTTATCTTTCAATATCGATAAATTTAAATTTATTAGATTTGGTGATAAAGTAACACAGTCTATTCCTCTCATAATAGCACCAATTGTAGCAAATGACTTTGTTAAAGATCTTGGCCTGATAATAACACCAAATCTTTCTTGGTCTACTCATTATTTGAAGAAATTAAAAAGTTGCAGTTATCTTTTTTCTAATATTAAACGGAATATTCCTTACTCAACTCATTTTAAGATCAAGTTAACTCTATACAAATCATTGGTATTATCATGTCTATATTATGGCTCACTTCTGATGGAATTATCCCCATTCATAATTGACAAGCTAGAAGCCTTTCAACATAGATGTTTTAAGTGGATACTACCAGGTCTTGATTATAAATCACAATTGATACGCTTAAACATGCTTCCGATACCCTATTATTTTCAGTTACTTGATTTAATATATTTTAATAAGCTATTGAATGACCAATAATATGATTTACTATCAAAAATAATATCTGAATATCTACCAACAAATTACCGGCTTCGTTCTTCAAATCTTACAATTTTCAAATCAAAGGATATAAGAAAAGAATCAACCAGATCTTTTTATTTAAATAGAATTGCAATACTTGCAAATTATATACATCAAAATACTTCCATCAATTTATATGGATCATTGAAACAAGTAAAAAGATCATTAAAAGACTTCTTCCAACAACAGTTTTTAACTAACTTTAACTATTCCGTTAAAAACAACTGTAAGAAATATACAAATATGTTAATGTCGTTTCTGCGAAGTGCCTTATGTTCATTATTAATGTAAATTTTGTTTATATACTACTGTTTAGTATCCATATATGGATAATAAATTATTATTATTATTATTATTATTATTATTATTATTATTATTATTATTATTATTATTAATTGCAATTCTATTCTTTGCAATGTGAATCAGGTTGAAATCAAAATACTTCATAATTTTGGGATACTATTACAATAATTGCACAAAATTATTCGAAACCGTATCCTTTTGCCGAATGTATTTCGATCTCAACTCATTTCGTTTGAATAAATTTTGAATTTTTGCAGTTTAAAATAGGGTAGTACTCAAAATAGGACACTTGGTGCTACGGTCCTAAGTAGGTGTGTTAGTTCAGTTTTGACTATGTATATATATATATATATATTTCCCGCTTTTTGTTATGGAAAATGCTAAAAATTTAAATTTGGCGGGAAATGGTCTGAAATTTCTAAGGCATTTAGGGGGAATCGCACTTTTCCCCAAAAAACCGATTTTTTTGACATTGCTCCCACAGTATTCACTCGAACATAAATATATTTACCAAGGGGGGTAGGTAAATTAAAGAGACACTACCCTGCAAAATTTCAAAGGTTTGTTTGGAAACGCTGTCATCGATGAGGTTTTTAAAAAACATTTAGCGGGAGATATATATATATATATATATATATATCATAATAATGATGGAGCACTGAATTTAAATTGCAAATAACCAATCAAATGTTATAATTTTATTGCAAATAACGTTTAAGTTAAGCAAAAATATCATTTACATGTATGTGAATTTCGCTAAAGTATGAACTACTTTAAAATATTTAGGAAATATATATATGTATATATGACACAACGTGTATAGCATATAAAGCAGAGTTAAAAATATTGAATGCCAATAATTTGTCTGCAATGACAAAGGAAGAAATATGGTAATCAATTTTAATGGTGAAATATGACGTAATGCACATCATAAATATCGCTTTAAGCTCCATGAGAATGTCTTTTACATTGTATTACAATATATAATGTCCTACACACGCCTGTTCTTATGAGCGATGTAAATACTTAAATACTTTGCTCTTGTTATTAATTTGCAATTGATTTAAGCTTACAATATATTTAGCACAACTAGGCTATAATCACTAATAATAACATAATTGCGTTTCTAAATATATTGCAAATTATAAATAAAAATTATAAAATAAATATTTCTGTAAATTAAGTAAAGTATCAATCTGTTCATCAAATCCATATTGCTTTTTGGTAATAGGCAAAGGTCTTATATAAAACATGTTAAATATACGGTGTGATTTTATTAGAAATATGTTTATATAGAAATAGGAAGTGTATTAATTCTACCTGTTTTTTTGTAGCAGGCCCTTAATGCATTTGCGATTGTTTCATTTGAATCAAGACAATATCCAACTATTCTATTTATATCTGATGGGTAATAAAACTTGTATGGCTCGGTTGAACAAGAACAATTAAATTTAGTATTTTTCCAAGTATTAATTATTATTGTTAAATTTTCATTGGTATGCTCTCTTTTTATTTGATTGAAATTCAGATCGCTGAATTGTTCTATTCTGTTGCCATCCAAGTCAATTATTTGTAGTTTTCCAGCCTCTAATCTTCGCAAATAGGTCGAGCTTAGCTTCCTTATGAAATTGTTGGTTAAAATTAATTCTTCTAGGTAAAAAAACCCGCCAGTCTTATCACGCAAAGATTTTAGATTAAGACAGTTTGTGATATGCATTGATTTCACTTTTAAATTGTGATAACAATTGAAATAACTAAGTTCTAATAGCTCGCCGTCATACCAGGAAATATAAACATATTCCAATGAAGGAGGAAGAGATATAAATGAATATGAAGTATTTTGCAAAATTAGAGATTCTAGATTCTTCTGCTCTTTTAAATGTATTTCTTTCATTCGAATATCATCAAGACGAATAGTGTAGGGATAACCGATGTTGTTGAAGTAATTCTTGCTGCTTGATGTCATGTCGTATTTAATGGGTGCAACAGCAATAGTTTTTCTGTCACTGTGGCACATGGATTCCATTTCTTTGTCAAAATTGACACCATACCAAATAAATGTCTCAGGTGTGTAATCACACTTAGCTACTAGTGTTGATAGCTTAGTGTAACACAAATTTTCTTGCATCAACATCGGGAAACTCTAAATGGATTGTATTCAATTTCTAAATATATTTTCAAGAAATAGACACATATTTTGACAACCTGTGGAAAAATGGAAGCTGCACAATATTTCTGGAGATCAATAAGGAGTTGAGAAAATTTAAAACAGATTATGAGGGAAAGAAATCTTACCATAATAGGATAGAGTCTGAGAGACACTCAAATTATAAGCAGAAGTTATTTCTTGAGAAATACTGGAGAAAAACAGATAACTGCGACAAAGAAAGAAGCAACAACAAATAAAGAATGAACCTGAGAAGCAGAAGCATACTTCATTTCCAGAATAAATGGCATGTGTACCTATTTATTTATTTATTTATATATTCTTTTGTTTATTTATTTATTTATTTATTTATTTATTTATTTATTTATTTCTTCTAAACCATTATAAGAAGTCTTCTAAACGCAATTTGCAATCTTCTAATTTGCAATCATCTGCAAATAGAAAAGGAATTGATACTTTGCATCATGTTGGGAGGTCATTTATGAAAACAAAAACATCAAAGGCCCTAGAACAGATCCTTGGGGAATTCCACTTGACACTGATAAACATGATGATTTAATCTCATTTATTTAAAGATATTGGTAACGATGATATAAATATGAATGTAAAAGTGCTAATAGATCACCTCCAAATTTAAATAATATAAGTTTGGACATTAATAAGCTATGAGATACTTTATCACGTGTCTTTGTAAAATCAGAGTATAAAATAAATATGTCTTCGTTTTCATCAAAATGTTTGTAAATTACATCCATAAATTCTAAAAGTTGTATGACAGTAGAATCCATAATGAAAATGTGACATTTTTTCAGAAACAATCGTATATATATATATATATATAACTTCTTAAACAGCATCCTTTCAAAAACTAGAGATAATTTTAGCAAAAAAATAATTGTTCTATAATTATTTATGTATTTGGTTGAAGCAGCTTTGTGAATTGGAGTAAAATGGTTGGAAAGGCTTTAAGAAATTTTGTAGGAAGACTATCATTAGATTGTCCAGAAATTTAACTCAGTTAGTACATCATCATATGGTATTTCAATAATATTGAATTGTGAATTTGGAAATGTATTGAAGTATTTATTGCTTGTTAAATATACTGACGCAAAGAATTCATTAAAAGTGTTTGCAATATCAGAGTTAGTGTTAAAAATAATATTATAAATCATTGACTATGGTAATTTTTTTTTGAGAGACATCGTAAAAGTTTAAAGCAATTATTAGTAGATGACCTATCTGTAAGCTCTTCAAGGTAAACAACTTTATCTAATTCAATTAAATCTAAAACGTTTGATTTTAGTTCATTGTATTTAGAAAAGTTTTCTTGATAATCTGCTAATTGTACCAAACTTGTTGATGCAATTAATTGTGTGTGATGTAAAGTAGTGAGCAAACATTCTGCGTTTTCTTCTTTTCTTTGGTATGAAACAGTAAATAATTTCAAATAATTTTTCATACCAGTATTCAACATAGTTGAGATCATTTAGATTTATAACTAAAAATAATGAAATATCAAGATGAAATGCAAGCATTTCATTGTTAACATTATTAAATGAAAATGAATGTTTATCATCAAAATTCTTGTTAGAATATTTTTTTATGAATTCATTTGCATCCGGTTCGATTTCTAAATCAGCAATAATAACAAAAGGATCACTAAAACTTTTCATTGCACCTATTTCTTCAGAAATAGATAAGTTGATATTGTCGCTGAATATCAAATCTTAGTTATTACCACCAATATGTGGTGAAATAATTCACAAATTTATCGAAATTAAACGACGATATATAATCAATGATATCAATATCGTATTAATGTGGAGAATAAAATGAATAAGAGTCAGTGTCATGAAAATTCAAATCACAACAGATAAAAGTATTTGAGATTTCTTGAGATATGATTCTTTTTGAGCAGAAAGAATTAAACCCATTTAACGCAAAATTTAATGTTTCTAATTCAGTGATAGAATCTGGGAGGTAAGTGCTCGTTTTAGGAGGAATATAAACACAAATTAATAACATAGCAAAGTTATTTAAATCATTGTTGAACTTAACTTCGATACAAGATAAAAAATGTTCAGCTAAAATAATAACACCACCGTGTTCACCATGTTTTGATCTATCTGAACGCGCAACTGTAAAAAATTTTGAAGACATAACTATTTCAGTGTCAAATGAAGAATTTAACCAGGTCTCAGTAATGCAAGCTCTATTGCATTTAAGAAAATTAATATAATTGGACAAACTTAAACGACGGGATATATTAAGTAAACTTTGTGCATTCATATAGAGAGCTTTGATAGAGTTAGTTTGGAAACTAAAACTGATTTCAACCATTTTATTATCGTAAAAAAGTTTTAAGTTCTTAATTGTAAATTTAGATTTATCAGCTCCTTCTTGAATCATACTCCATCTTTTTTGGTAAAATCAATTTTTCTATTTTAATTGTTCAGAATTCATAGTTTTTTAGTTTTCTTCAATTAGATAAAATAATGAAGGAGACAGTGGGCCACATAAAAACAGGTCTGAGATATTACCACAAGATTAATGTATACTCAGGTATGACAAGGTATAAAGCATGTTGCACAGGTCATTGAACAATGATACACCAATGATTTATCTTAGTGACATCAGGTCGTGGTCGCAACCTGCTACTGATGATATGCACCAGCACTGGGCTATTGCCGATGTTTCTACATGCCAAAATCTATAGTAATCTTATCCTGATTTGAAGATCATAAACGGAGATTTTCAGGCACGTAATTGTTTTTTCATCTCTGTTTTTATTTGCATAAACCTAGTAGTACCAAATACAAAGGGTATTGGTTGTGTTATGTTGATTCGATGAACAAAATCTAGTTTCATTGCAAAGTTTCTGGGCTTCAGAAGAATGTATTTTCTGAGAGATCTAATGATTGTAAAAATGCATCGCAGCACCTTCTTGCTCACTAAAAATCTGATGCACACCTCTCTGCAATTCAAAAGATCGGAGACATGCACAACAGTGCATCTCGAATTGATCAGCAGCTGACGTAGCAAATAAATGCTGAAGCTAGTTGTCGGAGTTCTGTTTTTGAGCACGTAGTCGCAGTCACGAACACTTGTGTGAACGAGGTCTTCCATCTCATGGCAATGATGAACTTTCTGAATTCCAACATAATGGCAATTATCTGTGAGCTCTTGTGCTGATTACACAATTTGATTCCTTTCTTGCAGCACACATCGGAATGCAGCGAGTTTGCAAGCAGAATAATCTGGCAAGTACTGTCACCTATATTTCTTCAATCATCTGTGACGAAGTTTATAGATCTGATGGCCGACATGATGTAAAGTGCAATTATTTCGGATATTAGGGATGCGAAATATTTTTGGTATCAATTGATTCCACCCGAAATAAGAACAAAATCGACCGCTTATTGCGCTATATTCCTGGGTACGAATTCGCATTCTGGTGGCCACCTGAAAAATGTTCTACTCCAATTTCTAGAAGATAAGAGCATAGAAATTGCAAACTGCCTGGGTCAGTCATATGACAATGCAAGCAAATATTAACGCGTTTAATCCCAAATTCAGGAAGTATGCCAGTTTGCAGAATATGTTCTGTGCTTTGGCCACTCGCTAAATTTGGTCAGCAACGATCCTGCTAATTCTGTTTTCCTGGCTACAGCTTTTTCGACTTGATTCAAAAAGTCTATAATTTCTTTGCAGCATCAACAAACCGGTGGGCTGTGCTAAAGGATTACATTCAAGATTCGCATGTTGTGAATTCATTGATCCAAATACTATGGTCTCTGGGTGCAGATGAGGTGTCTGCATTGGAGAAGGGCTATCAAGGGATATCTAATTCATTTGTTAAGATTTTTTAGGATGAAAATGGAAAACACGAAACACGATTGGAGGCCATAGGCTTCCTCAGCTAAAAAGAATATACTGGAGTACAGCATTCTAATAGCGTCTTGGAACACAATCCTAGAGCAATTTAACTTAAGGTCTTTGTCTGTTCAGAGTCCAAAGTTAGACCTGAATAACGCTGTAGTTTTATGCAGTCCCTAAGTGAGTATATTATGCCTTGCTGTGAAAGGAGCTCACCATGTTAGACGAAAGTTGAAGGAGTCTGCTTGGCTGCAGTGTGTATAAGGGACAGAGAAAGTGCATATGCACTTGACGTCTGACCAGATTCGAAGGTGATGCCGAAGAAGCTGTTCAAACGCCCAGGAAGAAGTTTTGTGTTGTTGCATTTTTGCAAATCGTGACTGTATGTAACTGTTACATGAAGCATGAAAATATTCATCCACCATAGTAAATAAATTAGTAAAATTTATATGTGATTCTTGATTCAATAACAATTTTCTAATTATTCAATAAATAATTTGGTTTTTTAAACACGGCAACAACATAAATTGTAAATTTGAGCACCAAATATGTACCCAAAATTTAACCTATAGGCAATTGACATTTGCACAATGATTTTGATCTTTACACATAAACCCGAATAGATATTTTTCAAATATTGGATAGAAAAGTTGTAAAATACAAGTAGTTTTACATTCAATATGAACTAACAATGCTGATTATTTTTCAAAAATTATTTTCATTGAGAAAAATAACTCCAAATTAGTAAATAAATACAGATTTCTGGGGATTTGCTTGGGGATTTTAGAAAAATATAGATGAACTACAATTCCTAAGAAATATAGGTGTGTCAAGAAAAACACAGTAGTATCTTAAATATACAAATAACATAGTATTTTATGTGCGGTTTGTTAATATAAAAAGTTCATAAGAATCGTGTATCTTGTAGCCCCAAAGAACGATTTCCACATGCAGTTTTTCACTAAAAAAATAATTAATGTTAATCATATTTTTTACAATTTGTTCCAGTTCAGTGTTTGCATTTATTCAACGGGAAATTTTCGAATCCACTTTTTTCTTGTCAATAAAACGGACATTTTTTACTGCTATATCCAATGGGTTTTCACAAAACGGTAAGTGTCAACGTCTACTACCAGCTTTCGTTGAATACACCACATCGTTACCGCATTTTTTATTGCAAAACTGATTTCCAGTTTCACCATGTAAAATGCGCTCAGTTTTGTGGAAAAAAGTTAAAAGAATAGTGTTCTTTGTTCTTCACTGTACACTATCTCTGTGACTTTTGAAGCATTGAAATTAATTGCTGTTTCATTGCCTTTGTAACACCATTAAAGATTGTTTCACAATGAAATTTTTCTGACTATGAATAAGAATAAACTCCGTTCATTGATATTTCAGCCAAACATTCCAATGAGTTTAAAGAACATGCGCGAAATTAACGTTTCTGAGACCTACCACTAATCAAGTCATACAAAACCGTTACCTATCTGAAAGTTCAATTGTTAATTATTTGCATTTGAGATCGACTGATGAATCTAACTGCATACAAAGCATTATTTTATTTGTATATTTAAAATCCTGCTGTGTTTTTTCTTCACACACCCTTATTTCCTAAGCACAGTTGTTTACCTAAATTTTTTTAAAATCTTTCGGCAAATCATCAGAAATCAGTTTTATTTACTAATTTTGAAATGGTTTTTCTCATTAAAAAATCTTTTTTTTAAATGAAAATCATCAATGTTAGTTCTTGTCTATTTCCATTATTACTAAGAAAATGGATATAATCAAGCATGGGTATGTGTTGGGTATAATTTAGGTAAAAACATGAAAATTGGATTTCTAATGTGAACATATTACCGCAAGAGTCCACGCAGTTTAACTTAAACGCAGTGAATGCAATGTATAGAAAATAATATTTAGATTGTGAAATATTAGATAAATATAAACTTAGGATTTTTTCAATTTCAGTGTCTAGGTTATATTAGAAGTTTCTCAGACATCCAACTTTGGTCTAACAAACCGAAAATTGATAGGAAATTTTTTTATAATGATCTTATGATTTGACCAAAATGGCCGAATTGTTATTAATTCAAATTGGTCGAGGCCGGGTCAGACTTGAGCCAACGTTTTCGTCCTATGTCTATTTATGCTTACCCTACTAACATCGATATGAGCCTTTTCAATAAAACACATTTAAAAAGTTTGGGTCTGCTTCCATTTTGTTAAACTAAGTTTTAGTAGGCATATTAAATGCTAAATATTGGGCTGGAGAAAAAACCCCACTACAAATGTTGGGGTTACTATTTTCAATCTTGCCACCCATTTCCGACACCACGGCTTTTGAGTAGTACAAGCTTAAAATAAATTGTTTGTAGCTGGTCAATATGCACAATGTCAGGAATTATTAGACAACAAGTAGATGATATGCTAGAGACATTGAAATTTCATGCATTAGAAAAAAATGCGAGATTTCCTAGTCATGGTCATATGTTTATATATCTAAACATCTTGACGACAGCAAGTAGTTTTATTGACAATACTAAATACGCAAATGGTCATAGTAACAAATGTTACTATTAATAGCAGAAATTCTTCTAATAAGTATTCGCAACTTTAAAAAGTTAATCATTTAAAAAGAAACACAAGCATAATCTGCTGTTAGTACAAAATGTACCAGGTATTTGTTTATCTTTGTTTGTACAGTAAAGTTTTGTCTATAAGTGCTTACATAATTATATATATATATATATATATATATATATTGACTTGTGTATTTTCTTACTGTACAGGGGCATCTAAACCAAAAAGCTATTGAAAAAATACTTTGGGGATTATTTCTGAATTACTATTTCAATTTGAAAAACTTCAAGACAGTTTCATACATCGTTTGGTATGTGGATGCCCATTAAGTCTATCATTTATTAAAAGAATTTTATTGTTATGATTGTAAATTATATATTGTTTTCCTTGCTTTATTTAACATGAAAAAGTCATTAATAGAAAAACTAATATATAAATAAATAATAAATGACTGTGTTATCTCCAATGCTTAAAATTCCCCTAATGAATAAGAAGTGGAACTTTTTCTTATATCTCGAATTTCTTAATTTTCAAAGAGAAAAATTCTATTTACACGAATCCAGGAGTATGTTATAATTGTCAGCAGATAATTTTGAGTTAGAGAAATACGTGATTTATGTTAATATCGAGGATATTCTAAAAATATACACTGGAGCTGGCAATACCTTATAAACAACTTGTATAAGTAACATTTAGAATATGAATTAAATCCTACCAAAATCACTAGCAGTTTCATGTCTAGTAAATAGTTCAATCTTTCTAATGAGCAAAGAACGGAGGGAATATACTAAGAAAATAATTAAAAATGTCTCAACAATTATTTGACAAAAATTATTAATTATAGTAATACAACAACAAAACAATAAAGTTCAATATGGTTTTATTAAACTAGTGTTACAATCAGTGTTGGAACGGTGCCGTGCTTCAATTCGTGCCATTTCGTGCCGTGCCCAATTTCACAGAAATTTTTGTGCCCGTGTGGTGCTCGTGTGCTTATTAAAATACACATAAAATATATTTGTAATTTTGATTTTCTAAGTCTATTAATTTTCATATTAAAATCAATTAAAATTTTGTTTCTTGAACAATTTATTATACTATTGAACAATTTGGCCTTTTATATTCAACGAAAAGATTAGAAATTGTCGTGCTGTGCCATGCCGGGCTTGTGCTTGATTTTTTCTAAATTTCGTTCCGCGATAAATCAATGCACGGTTCCTACACTAATTACAATGCAACATAGAAAAGATCCAAAAAACAAAAAATTACAAAAACATAGTGGCCCTTTACAAATCTGCAGCATTTTATCAATTTATTCGTTTTTATGGTTTTTGGCAATCAAACTGTTTACTTAGCCGATTTTTTTATAGTATCCTTCTGTAAGTTATTTTATTATTTGTTGTTCTTATATCCATTGGAAGGTTATTACACAATTGTAATAATAATTAGTTTTTGTTTTGATTTTCCCAAAAAATGTATGATTTTTTGTTGAATTTCAAGCATTTTTCTAAGAATTTCAGAGACATTTTCAATTGTTAAAGTTTAGTTGACTCTATTGTGTTTTTATAGAAAACGTTGTCCTTAGGGCTTAGTTAAAAGTTGCTGTTAAGCGATTAATAAATAAAAGAAAACAGCAATATATGTATTAGCTTGTTAGAAAGGTATGAAACATTCTAGTATTATTTGTGTCCTCCTTAGCATACGACAGATGTCAAATTCCATGCCATTTGTACTCTGCTCTAATTCTGCCTGTTATTACGTACGGCTCAACAGTCTAGGGTGGTGAAAGTGAATATCTCCTCAGCATGTTAGTTTCTTTCCAAAAACGGGGTGTGCGCCTTGGTATAATAAAATCTATTACACCTATATGGACTATAATTTATAACTGTGACGAAAGCTATATAATTCTGTTTCCAAAAACAAAAATCATCCAGTATACGATGTGTTACCTAGTCGAACGGACTATTCAAAATCTGTACTCAGATCTAGGCCTCCTGCTTGCAATAAAGCAAAAACTGAATGGGAACTATCGACATTCCTCAATTGATTTTTGCGGGGAAATTATTTTGGTTCCTTTGTATTAATAGAATCTTTAGAAAACATTATTATTATTATTATTATTATTATTATAATTCATTGCTAAAATTTAGCTTTTCGTCTAGTACAAAATCATATTTAACTATTGGAGGACTTACTTCAATATAATTTATTATTAACAGAAGTGTTTTCGAATATTTTGAAATTCTTTTTTGCGATAGATAATATCCTGGGTTTTTCAGGATTTATTTTAAGATGATTATTCTTGAAGTATCTTAACAATTTTAACAAGTCCTCTTTATACTCTTGAAAATATATTTAATGACTCATTAGTTGCAAGTATACATGTATCGTCTTCAGACTGAAAAATATTTGTTTCTGTGATGTTATTTCCAACCTTATTAATGAATAAACAAG
This sequence comes from Hofstenia miamia, assembly GCA_900660155.1. Classification (NCBI taxonomy): domain Eukaryota; kingdom Metazoa; phylum Xenacoelomorpha; order Acoela; family Hofsteniidae; genus Hofstenia; species Hofstenia miamia. The sequence continues at coordinate 671,044 of CABFPE010000426.1, forward strand.
GAGTGCTTAAGCACTCCTTGGAATAAATTAAAATATGTTGGTCTAAGAATACTACCTTTTGGCACTCCACGTCTTATAGGTAAATAGCTTAAATAGGTGTTTGTACTAGTTTTTGTCATTAAATTATCTGTTTTTTTAATTATTATTTTCTAAGTCTATGCATTGAAGCCAAGTTGTTTTAATTTCTTCGCCAGTATTTATATGATTTATAATATCAAAGTCTTTACTTACATTAGGGTTAATTTTCTTCAGCTTCTATTACCCTGATCTCTACATTTAGATTTTCTTTCGTGTTAAGGAGCCTATTTAAGAGTCCCTATTTATCCTTAGCGATTGTTCTATTTTTATTTATTTTATTTGTAACGCTTTTATTCCTATACTGTACGTATACAATAAATAGGAATACTAGACACAAATAATGTTTGTCATAGAAAACATGGATAAGAGCCATCATACAGATATTTACAGGCTGCATGGTAAAATGTCCTTTTATATAACTCAGTGCGAGCTGAAGGAAGGAATACCACGTGCCGGGAAGTTCGCGCTGGGCGTATTTCTTGGAACTTATGATACATTGGATGCTTCACGTCACTTTGAATTTTTAAAACTGTTTTCATGAATCTTGTATAGAATAACTGATTCGTCATATTTATTAAGTAAATCTTGTCAACATGTGCAACAATAGAGAGATGCATTTTCTAAGTTTTGAACAAAGTCTTTTTTTCCAGTCCAGGAACCCATACTTCGCAGGCATATAAAATAATTGGAGCAATGTACGTTTTAAAGATGAATTCTTTCATATTGTGGTCCATAAATGTAATCAAGAAGGTAAGGGATTTAGTAATATAATTAACTCTGGCAACAATCGAGTTAACATGTTTTTCCCAGGTTAACGTTGACTCAATAATAAAACCAAAGTATGTAACAAATGATTTCTGTGGAACAACTTCTCCGGCGGCGACAATATGTTGTTTAGCAACATCATTGTAAAAGTCGTTAGTGCTGTGTTTATTAAAGAAGGTAATTTCCAGTGATTTAGTAGGGTTAATAATCAAGTTTTTATCTTCCGACAAACGTATAAGCGTAGCTACTGCAGTATGATATGATTGAAAATCATTTTCCATTTGGTCAGCTCTAATAGCGTGAAGAAGTCTTGTGTCGTCCGAATATTTTCCAAT